>JANRGW010039096.1:0-104268 GCA_024733675.1 Psilopsiagon aymara
AAAAAAAAAAAAAAAAAAAAAAAAACAAAAAAAAAAAAAAAACAAAAAAAAAAAAAAAAAAAAAAAAAAAAAAAAAACAAAAAAAACCAAACCAAAACAAAAAAACAACCAAAAAAACCAAACCCAAAACATTTACCAATGCCAAAGGAAAGCTTAGGGGAAAAGTACATCTCAAGCACTTCTTAAATATTACCTATATATTCCCCTCTCAGGAAGATCACTTCTCATTTGCACTTAAAAATAAGAAACACAATTTTTTCCTGAAATATTTTTCTTACAGCTTTTCACCTTTTCTACCACTTGCATTACATTAATACATTCAGAAACCAGGTATAACCATACATCCAAAAATTAGGTGAAACATTTGTACCTTCTAGCCCCTGATCTCTGAAGAAAAGTGGTTTTAATAGTAATTCCAAAATGAAATATGTAAACCCACATGCTTGCTCAGTCCTCTTTGATATTACCAGTCCTGGCAAGAGGCATTGCTCAAAACCGCAGACTGAGTGCAGAATTACAGGGAGTGTATCCTGTACTGTAGGAAAGCCTTAATGTTGGTTTCAGGCTAATTAATGAATAGCCTTCTGAAGTAACAAAAGTCACCAATTTCATCTATATGTTAGAATTTTTAAGAACAGTGGGAAAAGCATATCACTGCATTTGGTCCTATTGTGCAGATTTTATAATGTGTAGAAGAGCCTGTAGTTAGGGGAGAAGAGGAACCTAAAGTGCCTGAGAGACACTGAAATGTAAATGCCGAGGTAAGGTGGAAAATATTTGTAGCTCACTATTGCCCTCTAGTGTATGATGGTCCAGGATGTGTTGCAGTTTTACGTGACGGAGGGAAAAGAAGGTAAGTATTATCTCTTTATTTTAAACGAAAATATAACAGCCATTTCCAGACAACTGGAGTTTTGTATAACTTCAAATTAACCTTGAGAGAATCTGGAGTAGGAAGGGAGAGGACTGCAGTTTGGAGAGGTGATGATAATATGCCATACCTTCTCTCCCCTGACTTGGGAGAACAGATATTTTGCTTGGAAAACATTTGCTTTACAGACCTGCTATCTTCTAATTTAGTTACATCATGTGGCAACAAACAGTTCCCTTACAGTTATAAGGCAAAAAAAGGCAACAGAAGATACAAAGTTCCAGCATGAGATAGAGAGTAAGGAAGAGCTTATTGTTGTTTATTTTAAAGAAAAAAAACTTGCCCATGGTCATTTGTCATATATATTTTTTCAACTTATGAATGTCTTAAATCTAGAAGGATTTAAAGAGGGTTCTTTAGATACTAGGATATCTAAAACACAAGGATGATAAATCTGATTGTAAATTTCTGAGAACAATATTCCCAGAATGCTTTATGTCCAGGAAAGCAATACTGCTGCAAGTTAAACAAATGGAATTTTTAGCATTGAAAAATACTTCTAAAGAGATAAGGAAATTACTTATGCAATTTCCTGCAGATAAAACTAGTGTTACTGCAACTTACTGAAAGACTGGGAGAGAACAGAAGTAATTAACACATTTAAGATAGATGGAAAATATGCTCAGAAAAAAATAAAAAATATTTCCCTTGCTAAGCACCAATCTCTACATAATCTTGAATATAATCTGTCATCTGGTTGTGCCAGAAAAGGAGACTTCCAGATCCATTTCTATGAATTACTTCTTGTTCTACCTGCAGCAAAGCTCCCTGCTTTCCCTGCCAACATTAATAGTTTTCTTCTTCCACTCACTCCCTGCTCATTTGTTCAGAGCAGGGAGTAGGATCTAGCTATTCATTCATAGGCATGTGCAACATGAGCATACACGTTTTTGCTTGCTACTGAAAGTTTCTGTAGTCAGTGAAAACACACAAGTACTAGAGAGTGTGACTGACCTTAATTTTAAAGGATGCATAGAAGAATCAAACCCTGCAAAGGCCCATGCCTGAGCCTAAGGTGATGAGCCCACACATAACCGCATGGAAGACCTCTAAATTCAAGCAAAATGAGACCCTGAGCCTGGTATCCAAATACCAAGAACATGTTGAAGATCTACCTTACCTTCGGAGCAGAGAAATTTGTGAAATAAGGTGCTCCCCTCTTTCCCTTGCTGTCCTGCATGGGAACAAAAATCAATTTTATTTAACTTCCAGTATTATTCATCCAAACTACCTGCTTCAATGCAGCTGTCCACAGCCATTTTCTGGAATCTATTTAATCAGTGTCACTTAGCCACTGCAATGATATTAAGCCTTCATTCTTTTAAGTTTTCTAATGTTACCGTAAATCAAGAGCAAAAGAACATTTGAAACCCTGAGGACTGTGTATTGAATGTCAGACCTGTGCGATATGATGAACTGGGATGAAAAAAAATCCCTCAAATGCTAGAGTTTATCATGGGGCAACTGCAAACTCTTAGCTTAAGCACTACTGGCATGCCATTATCATACTGACATAAATTGCCACAGCAGATAAAGTATGGAAGTTTGACAAGTTCATTCTTTCAGAGAATCTGATTTGATAATAATTATTATTTTACAAGGACTAACCCGTAGATTAAATTAAAAATTAAGCAGACATGCTTTGCTCTCTCATGCTCATCAGAGAGTATCCCAATGTACACTCAAGGATCATAGTGAATAGCATATACAGACATTAATTTATTCATTACTCGAATACAGGAAGAAGTTTTATCTTGGTTTTGGTTGTATTTGCCTTTCTTTCAAAAGTGTGAGGAGACTATATTTACAAAGCAGCTACATTACATACAACTGCACTTCCACTGTCCACATATTCCCATTGTCTATGGAAATATGAATTACACTGGTGCATAACTGAACAATGGGAAGTCAGGCATAGTAGCTATATAACCGTGGTTAAGGCACTTTTAGATTTGAAGTCATTAACAGAAAAAAATAATTTTACCTTTTCTGAAATACACTGTGTAAAAATATCACAAGAAATCAAAAAATCTTCTATTCGAAATAACCTCTAAACAATAAGGAATGAACTTCACCTCTTCTAAGCAGCCATATACCCTGCATCTTTGGTTAAAGCCCAGTTTTCACTGCTACCATCTTCTAATTCAACAGAAACACTCAAGGCCCCAGCTGAGATAAAGGATGCACTAAGTTATATTAGTAGAAAAAAAAAATCTTGCCTGAAAAGCTCTAATCTAAATATATTGGGGGGGGGAGAGGTTGGGGAAGAAAGGAGGAAAAACAGAAAGAAGTGTGTTTTTTCCAAATACTCTGTCCAACACCCTTCCTATGGCTAGCAAGGTGTCTGCCTCCAGAAGAAGGTGACCACATTCAAACTGTGTCAGAAGAATCTCTCTCAGGTCATTCTAACTTCCGAGTCTCACCTAGGGACTCTCTGTGAAGTGCTGGTTGGCAAACATTAACGCATTAACTCCAAAGAGCCTGCTAGGACTTTTTGCAGACATGGAGGACAGTGTCAGCACTGAGAAATATCCTGCACATGCACCTTGTGATAAAGCATTGATAGAAACTTCCTGCCAAACCTGTTTCTGTCAGATCGCCCCAGGACAGCTCCTTGGAAATAAATTAGGTTTCCTGTCTTCAGCTTTCAGACACAGGTTGGATAGGGAACGGCTCTGTGAAAACTGACTTAAAGCAAAAAAAAAAAAACAAAATGGAAAAAAAAGTTTAATTTATTGCTTACCTTACTAGTTTCCACACAGCAAGAAATTTGAAAACTGCACATTCTACTTGCTTTGTTAGTGGGTTAAGGAGGAGGACTGCTGTCTGCAGTGAAACTAATTTTAGAATTTCCAAATATATCACAAATCAGAAATTCTGGCTTTCAACTGACTCTTCTTACAACTAAAGAAAAATGTTGAGCAACGAAATAGCTGCAGTAGGGAACTAATTCAGAGGCAAACAAGAGGCCATTATGCGACCCAAGAAAAGAATAGTGCTCTGAATTTCGATGGAAATAAGAAATCAAGAGAAGGAAGGAAAATTCAAGGTGATTCAGAGTCAAATATGGCTTATATCCAATTAATTTTCAAAGCTAAAATTCCAGCCAATTTGTTCTCCATCTAGTGTGTATTTTATGCCATGGTGCCATATGCTACAGTTTGGAATACTGTCTCCCTCAGTTGTCTTTTAATTGGCTTGACCTATGGGAAAGATGGCAGGAAACCAAGCTAATTATATTAATTCACCTCATGCTCTATAAAATCTGCTATAGAATGACATGTCAGGTGAAAAAATAAAAATGAAGAAATAGTAGAAATGCAATTACAGTTTCTCAAGATATTTCTACATGCTGGACCTTGCTTATTGCACTGTCATACAGATTTCTAAGGATTTTATTGACAAAGTGAGAAGCTTCAGATCTCAAAAACTAGGACACAAAACCCCCAGACTCATACATTTATTTTCCATAGTGCTCTTTTTAAAGCCATTAACAGTACAAAACAAGCAGGCCCCAATCCAGAAGAATTAGCTCATTTCCAATTAAAACTAGATTCAGTATTTTTATACCTTCTACTGAGTGTTCATCCATGTTACTCTCTGGTTATACTGCTTTAAATTGAAATATCATTTCTAAGCTTTTGAGAAACTGGGAGTTGATGTCAAAAAAAATGGTAAAAGTGCTAAGTGGCATGAGTTAGACAGTGAAGTAGATATCAGAACTGTAAGAAAGTCTTATTCAAAGCCACAATTGCATGTCCCATATGTCAGTAAAGTAAGCATCTTATCCGAACTAATGTCACATCTACTTTATAGACTGATATTTGAAATGATGAACAATGGAAAGTACACTTTATAGCTAACATGAAGTGCATTAGATACAAATGGGTAACATTTTAATGACTACCTACACTGAGATGATAGTTTGTCTTAGAGAGTTTTGACCACCTAAAAAGTGGTGGTCTATTCTAGTTCCCTAGTCTTTGTTAGACGAGTATCACTCTTGTTGACACCGGAAGATGGCTGGATCACTGACTTAACTACTAGTGACTTGAGTTCGGTGAAATGAGCACAACGTTATAACTTAAAAATCAAGTCCTAAAAATTAAAACCTTGAAAAACATTTCTGGGAGATTTAATCAATGATTTTCAACAAAGAGCATGCATACATAGCTGCTTAGTTATTGTATCCCTTCCACATATTGGTTTATAAGGACAAAAGTGCACTCTCAATATGCATTCAAATACATGTCTATAGTTTTTTTCCAACAGACTTTTAGAAAACATTTTTATTTGCATCTTTTTTATTTTGTAGATAAGAGAATAGCCTACTAACAAACCCACTTAAACAAAATAATTCACAGAATAACTATCAAGGCTTAATGAAACCACTGGGAAAGAATTAATTAACTACTTCCACTAAACAGTTCAACTTAATGCAACAAAGCATTTGGAAGTTTGTTAAACTCTGACAACAGAAATAAGCACTTCTTAAATAGCTAAAGTCAAAAGAGTTTCAGCTAAGCATAAAGTATGTCAATGACAGTGTTGTGCACAAATGCTACTGCTCTCTTACATGTAGTTTTCCTGAAGTCCTAGTCTTTTCGTTTTCAGAAAAACCCCAGTATATTACCAGATTTTGGCGCTTCACAGGGTTTGATACATGTGACACAGCCTCAAACTAAGCTGGTATGCCTACTTGGCTAGTTTTGTTTTAAACTCACTACTAAATTTCCATTTTGATACACAGACTGCAAACTCAATATGAATCTTTTCATGGACTACATTGGCACTGTGTTAGCATAGTCCTTATTTTAAGTTATATATTCCATGTTTTGTATACAGATGCTTTCTGCTCTCTGGGTAACTGGGCACACAGCTGTGGGATGATTCCCACAAATCAGTTATGAAATGGCCCGGTTACTGCGTTAGGGTCTGACTGGAGAAAAAAAAAACAGTGCAGGACCCTGTTTCAGTTCATGATCCCAAGAGTGAAATTAAGACACAAAGTCAAGTACCGTAATAGGACAGTTTGTTTATTAGAAATTGCAAAGAGACAGTTACTATAAAGAAGGGAAATTACTGTAATAAAGGGGATAGCGATGGGACAGATTGGAAAAAAGGTAGAAAATGAAGCAAGGATTCTAGGTACAGAGAGAGATAGTCACCACCGTGGATCCAGTGGTGTCTGGAGATCAGTTATCATCGTTGGTGGTGGTGGGAGTTCGTCAGGGTTTGTAGTCTCATAGTACCAGAGCAGAGTGTCCCCCAAGAGTCTGTCAGAGGTGGGTGTCTCATGGAGGTGTCCTTCTGGAGTCCCCTGGAAGGTACCCAGTTTGGAGATGCTTTACTTCTCCTTTTACAATGGGGGGGGTGGGGGGGTGGGGTGTCCCTAGGTTCTTCAAATCATGTATTCCTGTTCCTGGTGGACCAGTTTTTCTGGTTTTGCTGCCAACAGCACATGTCTGCACACACACAGGTGTCTTTAGCAATTTCTGGGATAATGGACAGCAATTCCTCGAACCAATCCTTGAGGTAATTGATGGAAGAGTCTTATCAGCTCTTTTTGATTCATCCCTCAGGCAATGGATGGTGCAGTCCCAATTCAGCTCCTCACTCTCTTCTCCCAGGCAATGGATGGAAGAGTCTTATCTCAAGTCCTCCCACTCCTCTCTGAGACAATGGCCCGTGGAGTCCTATTTCAATTCCTCACACCAATACTTGAGGCAATGGAAGGAAGAGTCTTAGCTCTTGCCCACTCATCCCTCAGGCAGTGGATGATGGAGTCCCATTAGCTTATCATAGAATCATAGAATAGTTAGGGTTGGAAAGGACCTTCCTATCACTTTTTGAGACAATGGACAGTGGAGTCTGATTTCAGATCAGCCTCTCACATACTGTTATATTTTTGTAGTGGAAAGAGTTGAGCAAAAATTGCCAATACCAATGGGTCATAATAGCTTATATTTATTTTTTCCATTTAGGCAGTAGTTTACTGCAAAAAAAATTACAGGAAATAGAAGAAACTTAAGGAGAAAAAAAAAAAAAATAAAAAAGATTGAGTAAATAGATACATTCTGTGCAAAATATTACTCTTACTTTCCACTGCATGAGAACACTTAATGGAGTGCTTGCAGAGATAGTCTGCACTCTCTGAAGACAATAATCTTTAAGGCACTCAGTTGAGACATATTTCTCGTCTGAAAAAAGGAGAGCATTCTGCAGTGCCCTTTGAACACTACTGTATAGCAAAATATTCTCACAGATGAGACTTCTTCACCCTGCCCCTCCAAAAGATACTAGAGATTTAACCACATAAACTATTTTTACTTGAAAGTAATAGGATTCAAAAAGTGGGTTTGTATGTTTTTAAAATATCAGGCTCAGCTATGGCTGGCTGGGGCTTAAATCAACATTTATTTGCTTTTTCACAGCTCACCTAAATTCATAATTATCTTATGGCAAGATCACTGCAAGCTGCTGCAAAACCACAGATCTAACACTGGTGGAGTAACAGAAATTGAACTTCTAAAGAACAAACAACTTGCTTCCATATAAGGACTTTCAGCAATTCAGCATGCTCTAGTAATTCAATCACAAGCTGTTACACTATGTGCAAGAGTCCCTGGGTGAAATTGTGTGGTTTGGGTTATGCAGGAGTTCAGCCAGGATGATCATAATTGTTCCCTGCAGCCTTTAGATGCAATAAAAAAAAAAAAAAAAAAAAAAAAAAAAAAAAAAAAAAAAAAACAAAAACCCATATTAAAAAAAAAAAAACACACACACAAAAAAACCAAAAGAAAACAAAACAAAAGAGACAGGTGAAACTGGCTCTTATGTAGGGAAGGTAGAATTGTTCTTAAATCTGTCTTTCATTTTGCTTTCCTCAAGTGCTGCTCTTGACCTGAGATTACAACTTCCTCAACAGAGCTGGTACAATCTGGTCAATCAATCATAATGCTCTTTTCCTAAAAAATTCAATCAAAAATCATAGTGATCCCATAATTTTTAAGACGAAGTTCATGACAATGAGATGAAACAGCAGATAGTCTGCATTTGAATGTGAGCTAAGAATTTATATATTTTTTTACATAACAAAATCTTCTTCCATCCATACATAACAGCTGTTTAAATAATCACTGAAACTAACCACAGATGGGGGATCCAATGAAAGTTGCTGCGCTGTCCTGACAAATTTTTCAGGTCATTGAGACCAGTGTACCAAAGAACATGGAGATAGTTTATTTTAATGTAAAAAGCACAATTGCTCTTCTGCATCATAAAAAGCAGAGAGGAAATGCATGATGGTTTGGGATTTGAAATCTTCAAAACACTATAGGTTGCTAAAGTTTGACTTCAGACTCCTAGGAGATGTTACTGTGGCCTTTCAGGTCTTGAAAGGGCCTATAAGAAAGATGGGGACTTTTCAGCAGGGCCTCTGGCAATAGGAAAAGGGATAATGTTTTAAACTAAAAGAGAGGAGATTCAGGCTGGACGTGAAGAAAAATTTTTTTAAATGGGGGTGATAAAATACTGAAACAGGTTGCCCAGAGAGGTGGAAGATCCTGGAGGCACCAAGGCCAGTTCTGGCAGCCTGATTTAGTTGAAGATATACCTGCTTATTGCAGAGAGGTGACTAGTCCATACTATAACCCATACTATTCTCTCCATTTAGTTTCTAAAATAATTAACAAGGGCAAGCTTTATCAGCTTCAAGTGAATGCTGAGTGCAAAACTGAGCATTGCAATAATAAAATTAATAAAATTAATAGAAGTCTCAGAAAAATATATAAAGATAAGCATCAAGCAAACCACTTCTGATGCTTCCAGTAATATATTATGATGTTTATTTATTTAACTATAATTCTGTGAGAGAAAAGTAAAGAATATGGAAAATTCATCTGGAATTGTTTCAATGTGGGAAACAAGTCAATCCCCAAGAGGCTGTGAAATCTCTATTCTTGGAGATAGGTAGGAATAACTCAACTGGACAAGTCTCTGGGTAACTTGTGCTATCATTGTAATTACTTCTGATCTGAGTGAGGTTTGTACTAGTCCACAAATTATTTTCAACCTAAATTATTCTACAGTTCTAAATACATGGAAATCCCTGCTGACAAGAAGAAAATTTAAAATCATACTTCACTGGATGGTTTCCCTATATATGTCTTTTTTTCCTTCTGTATTTCATACTTTCCACTTTGGTCCCATGGGATTGTGCATGCAGTCCAAGCCCATCACCACTCCTTTTCTTCAGAGAGGCAGACACACATGATATCAGGACTCAGAGACGGACAATATTGCACACAGCTTGTTGCCTAAACCACCCACCACAAAACAAATCAGGGGTCACTTCCAAAATGAGTGAGTAAGGTAGTCTCCCAACTGAGCTTATCACACAGTGGCCCAGCTTCAAGCATTACACGTTCCTCAGCAATCACTCTCTCTAAATTCTCTCAAAGTTGGAGAGATTTGAAACCTTGAGATATGCAGCAGTCTCAGTTCTGCCACTCACGAACAATTGGCATCACCACTGAGCTGTCGTGCAAAAGGAAACACCACAACACCACCTCTTCTGGGTGATGCTTTGAATATAACTGGCTGATTGTATTACGGAAAAGTCATTCATGTAGGTGACTTTAGGGCTTTCCTAGTCCTAGCTCATCAATTAGGTCCTTCAGGGAAATTAAATGGCAGAAAGTTCATATGGTGTAATAAGAATAAGGTGTAATAGAGATGCCATGCTACTTAGCTACTGGACTGGATGGACTTAATTTTTTCTTAAAAAATTTACTAAAGCAGTGCAGCAGATTAATCTTTTCCATCTGCCAAGTGCCCACCAAACTGCTCTATTGTTCCCCTTCTTCAACAGGAGGAGAAAATACGGAGAAAAGCTTGTGGAAAAGCTTAATGAGAATGAGATCACTAGCTAATTACTATCATGGGCAAAACAAAGCTACTTAGGGAAGTAATTTCATTTATTACCAATTAATAATAGAGTAGGATAATGAAAAAAAAAAAAAAAAAAAAAAAACAAACCAAAATTAGAACCTCCCAAGCAGTGCAGAGGCAATGAGGATTAAGTGTTGTAGTCAGTCAATAACACTTTGTCTCTGCTGCTCCTTCCTCCTTACACTTTTCTCCTGTTTAGCATATGATACCACCTGCAGGCGATAGCCCTTCCTGAACTTCTTAAGCATGGGTCCTTTCTATGGGGTGCAGTCCTCTAGGAATTAACTGCTCCAGTGTGGGCTTCCCACAGAGTCACAGCTTCCTTCAGGGTACATCCGCTTGCTCTGTCATGGGATCCTCCATGGGCCTCAGGTGGATATCTGGTCCATCATGACCTCCATAGGCTGCAGAAGGAAATCCTTCCTCTACAAGCTGAAAGGGGATGCCTGCTCTGGTGTCTGAAGCACCTCCTTCCCCTCCTTCTGCACTCGTCTCTCACAGATGTTGTGGTTTTTACCCCTTCTTAAACTTTATCATAGAGATACTACCAGCAACACATAAGGGCTTAATTTTGGTCATCCATTCTGGAGTCAGGTAGAACTGGCTCTGACTGAGCCAGTGTCTTCTCAAAGAAGCCACCCCTCTAGCCCCCACCACCAGCCCCTGCCAATACCAAAACCTTGCTACATAAACCAAATAAAGCAGAAACCTAAGCAAAATAAAGCCTAGTTCAGATCTCTCAAATGCTGGTCTACCACTGTGCAATCTCTTGTTAACCTGATTAAGCACTGATGCATTAAGTAAAAAACGATATGAGGGGGTTTATCATTTTTGTTTATGTCAAAGAATTTTACTTTCCCCCTAGCCTCCTAGAATGATTTAAAATATTAACTTTTTCTTACTGGAGAGGCCTCCTGACCTGTACCTTCTAGAAAAAAAAAACCTTTAATTTATAGATATATGGTATTAGAGATCCCTAGCCCACTTGCAGAAACAGATTGAAAAATAATTTTACATCAGAAGAAAAAATGTTTCCCAAGGAAGGGAAATAAATAAAAATCAAAATTAAGTGCCACTATGTGTTTATTAATGCACAATTGCAAATGCATACACCACAAAGCTGAAATTAAAATAATGCTAGAAAGAAAATCTTATCCTATTGGACAGTAACCATTGTTCATAGTGAGAGAAGAAAGACAAAATATTGGATAAGTAAGGAGATAATGCTGTGCAAAAGATCCACTATATTTGCACTGAATCATATTTTTCGTTTCTCCTTTCATAAAATGGTGTGTATAATAAAAGATGGTTCCTACTGAAATATGATGTTCCAGCAAGTATGAGCAAACATAGAATGTAATCTGGAGCATCATTTGTATTATCAAAATTCTCAGCTGGAGTCCTACAGAACTACAGATATTGAATAGATTTATTGCCTATCAGTTTCATACCAGAGGGAGAGTATCTGCTTCTCATGGTGAAGAGATGCATTATAAAAAAGTAACTATGATACTAAGAAATTGTCATTCAGCCAAGGCAAAATAAATGATAAATTCCCTTTGTGACTGATTTTATCTGGCTGCACCTGACAGCAAAACTTTTCACAGGCAGATGCCCACAAATTTTAGAAGGAGAGTAACTCTAAACAATATTTCCTGATATCAGTTTAACTCTCTCCTTCCTCTTCGATATTTTTCCAAGCTGTTGACTGGAACCAACTTATCTTGAGTCTCTAAGGAACTCAAAAGAGAAGTCTGGCAAAACATAGAATATAAATTTTCACTTCCATTTTACAGCTTTAGCAAAGTAAAAGTGGTGATGTCCTTCTCTAGAGTTTTCTGCCATATTCTGGAACTTCACAGTCTTTAAAAGTGTAAAAGACTAAAAGGACCCTGAGGTCCTACAGTGTGTAAAAAGTATGATTCTGCATCATACTTGTGCAAGTAACAGAAACTAGGGGAAAGACCCTTATACTAAGGGTCCATACTAACATGAAACCCAAGCGCAGAAACATAGATTTCATGATCTATGAACTATAAAGGACATACTCTATTAAACAAACATAGCAAACATAGCATAGCTAAGTTATGTTACATTATGCCATGGTGGAGCATTCAATAATTAATCCCACTTTTGTTTTGCCAGGATCTGTAAATCAAGAATTATGAAAGATGGAAGCATGCCAACAGACAGTAAACACCTTATAAGTCCTGCAGATAAAATACGAAAGTCACAGACCAACAGTAGATCTGAAGTAGTAGTCTCATCCTCTAAACATAAAACCAGTGTAAAAGGCTTGTTGTCAGTCAAAAGTTTTATACTTTTTTGTATCACAGCAAATAACCAAAGAGCTGCAGAGTAACATGTATTACTTTACTATTCTGAACTTGAGTGTATTTTTTAGTCTGTACTCCATAAAGAATAGGGTTTTTTCATATGTGTCTCTTTGCTGCACATCTCTTTCTTTTCCTATCTTTTCCCTCTTTTTTAGTAGATATAAAATATAGACATTTACTTATTCCTAATGGGTTCTTTGAGTGTGATGTGGAGTACACTTTTCAATATGAACTCATCTGATGATGTTGAAATTCAGATCCTTTGCCTTTCCTGAAGTGTGTTTCTTTTAAGAGCTGAAATTCGTTTTTACTGTGAGCACAAGGCTGTTGTTTGTAAGGAATTTTTGTGCTCCTTTGCCATGGGAGCTATTGCCTATGAAAGTGAGGATTAGGCTTTGAGCAATTGTACTGTGGGTTCCAATGAAACTGTGCTCCAAAGTCCTCAGGGTAGGAAAATGCAGAGGCACTTAGGTCTTCATATAACAGATAAAATATCTTGTAAGTAATAGAAAGAACCTGTACCTTTCTGGAAAAGGTGAAAAGATATCTGATGTAGCCAGAGATCATGTCAAAATTAAAGCACAACACATTTTACATGAAGAGAAATAGCAAAAGAGCTACATTTGGCACTGGTTGGCTCTACAAGGAAGGGCAACTCTAACACTCCCTGTTCATGGATGGTATATTGAACATGAAGGGAACAGAAAGCATCTTTGTGTAAACACTAAATTCAATGCTTTCCCTCTTTCTCTCATGTTTTCCTTTTGGGTTGAATATGTACATTAATTTCATTAAGAATTTTATGTGTCTTAGGTTTGGTAAATAGAATTTTTTACCCTGCCAGTGGAAGGTTCCCCTACATTCACAAGTAATAAAAATTCCTGACATGATTAGACCCCTTTTAGTCTATGTTCTAGATCATTTTTCCCTCTCCTTTCTCCCTTCACAATTTATTTTTTTTTCTATGAACAATTATTCCGATAAATATCCAACAGCTGGATTACTCTGGGTGTTACAAGGTTGGGGGCAGGGGGCTGCTAGGGCTTCAGTCTTGCAATTCAGTTTGTGCAAACAATAAAAAACAGGTTTAATGATTAGCACTGTCTGATATTTAAACTTAAAGAACAGGTCCAGAAAGACAAATATGTTACTATTTGTTCCACATATTGAAAGAAGTAGTTATCCAGGTTGACTCAAATTACCCCAGCCCAAACAATAAAACAAACAAAAAAAAAAATTAGTCCTAGAAGAAAGACACTAACATTAAATATAGTTGATGAACAAATTCTGAGAAATAAAAGGCTCTGTATCAGCCTAACCACATCAAAAATGTTATATACGACAGGATATTTTTTAAGACTGAAGCATAAGTTAAGATATCAGTGGTGGCTCACTGTTTTTAGCATTTGTATTTACTCTTTTACACACTCAAGGAACCGTAATAAATTCAGGCTAGTAAGCTTTAAAAAACTCTTGCTTCTGTGTACTCAGGTACAATTTTCTTCCCAACCCATTACCCTTTACCACTACCACCACCCATGAGTTACCTCTGTTGTATAACAGTAACAAATGTATTTTTCTTACTGCATTTTATTTGCATTGTTTTCTGTCTACATTTATGGCAACAATTTAAACAACTGGTTTTGGCACACATCATTAGTCTTGATTGGTTTCAACCAGTAAGGACTTCATAAATTTTTTTGCATGGCTTCTGAATTTACACCAACCACAAAATAGCACCAGGATACTTTTGTTTCCAACTAGCTTCAAAAATTCATTTAGCGACAACAAAAATAAAGTTTTAGATAGAGCAAAAGGGCTTAGAATTGGGCTTTAAAATTCCTGTTTCTTTGCTGCTGCCTAGCTCAGTACAACACAGATGAACAAACCAGACTTGGAAGCAAAACATGCTCAGGACCCTGAGGCTGGCTGTCACAGAAGAGCAGTATCTATGTTCTCAGGCTCCTTGGGCCTCCTAAGCAGGGTGGCCACACAGAAAACACCCCCAGTAATGCTTCACAGACTCTGCTGAGCTCCAAGGCAGCACCTGCGAATTAGTGGCATGGTGACAAATGTCCCAGGCCAGAGCTGTATCACAGAATCTTCCAACAGCAACGATGGGCAAATGCCAGTCATCTGCCCTGGCACTGCTCAGATTAGTAATGCTGGCCTGCCTATAAAATCTAAGTACTTTGGTTGCTGTTTTGTGAATGGCTGAAACACCTACTTCCACCAGATGAGCTGTTTGAGATTTGCTTCACACCTCAGCACTACCAAGATCTATAAACCATGACTTTGCCATCTGTGTACCATAAATTCAGCCTTGTGAGGTTTCTCAAAGAAAAAAGGCATGGCTTGGGTGACTGCTTCTTCTTTTGAAATCCTTCATCAGGCAGTCTGAGATATAAGAACTGTTTTGTTAGGGAGTGTGAATGTGTGTGTGTGTGTGCAGTGGGAGAAGCTAATGAATGCTCCCTTTAGATTCAGGATGCCAACTTTCACAAACATGTAGAAACTGCCCACCTGTATTTCTAGAGAGAGTTCACAGATCCCTGCCAAATCATCTGCAAAGCAAAGGATGTGTGAACTGCTCAGCAGATCAGAACAGGTGGAAGCTTTCAATTAGGCAGGAGAGCCAAGGGCCCCTGTCCCTCTGGAGATGCTTCTTTAAATATGCAAACTATCCTGGAGCAAACCTACAGTAAGTGATGACCTGAAAATGAGCTAGTTTGTACTTCCTTACCCTTCTCCTCTGTCACAATCTGATCCAAAACAACTTAATGTTTTTTGCAAAAATGAATGAATTCTATTAAAAACATGATCCAGAAAGGCCTATTTGCAGTCTGGCAGTTAAGGCATTCCTCTGCCAGATGCTGAAGTGATGTCAAATCGCAGCCACACAGTTAATGCTGAATGGTGAGGCACATTTTACTGTCAGGGTTCAGTAAGACACCTCTGTTCTGAAGGGGATGTACTTCTCTAGAAACTCACACCCAGCATGCAAGAGGATGCAGAGTCTTGTGCACGTGCACATCATGGTTCTATATTCTACTGTGATCTCCTTATTCAATGAGCTGTTCAGGAGACAGTACTCCTCTCTAGGATACAGTATTCATCTCTGGGCTGTGGACTTCCTTTAAATGTCATACATCTAAAAGTGAATAGTACCATTTGATCCTGAAGTAGCCAAGATCTCTTTGCATTCTGATAATTTATGTTCCTGACTTGTTTTTGATAATCTTTTTAGGAACCTGGTCATAAACACAGGTGGGTATTACATGATTGGGTGGGAAATAGAATATCTGCTCTTCAAGTCTTAGGTCAGGAGGTTGCCACTGAAATTCCAAGTATCTGAGCATGTGAAAGCTCAGAGTAACAAGTTTCTCTCTACTTCTTTCTCTGCCTACTTCCAGAGATAAATGAACTATGAAGAACAAAGTTTCTCACAAGCAGATTTAGCGAATGAGCATTCCCTAGGGGGGAAAAAAAATAAAAAATAATATTTTCCTCAAGAGGTTCACTCTTAAGTAGATTTAAATTGAAAGAGAATCAGCAATACATGCCCTTTTTCCATCTACACTGGAAAAACAGTCATTTCATGTACTATGCACAGTTAAGCATTTTCCTTTTTCCTGTAAACTTGAATCAAACAAAAACTCAGAGACCAAAGCTCAGTATTATCATCATACAGTAGGAAAGGTATAAAACATTTCATGTTCTACTCTGCCTTATATCCTATTCACACAGCTACAGGTGGGGCAGAGAAGAGATTCAGAACAGCTTCGTGGAGAAGGATTTGCAGGTGCTGGTTGATAAGAAAGTGAATATGAGGCAGCAGTGTTCGCTTGCAGCCCAGAAAGCCAACCACATGCTGGGCTGCATCAAAAGCAGTGTGACCAGCAGGTCGAAGGAGGTGATCCTGCCCCTCTACTCTGCTCTTGTGAGACCTCACTTGAAGTACTGTGCAGTTCTGGGGTCCTCAACATACGACAGACATGAAGCTGTTGGAGCAAGTCCAGAGGAGGGCCACGAGGATGATCAGGGGACTGGAGCACCTCCCGTATGAAGACAAGCTGAGAAGGTTGTGCCTGTTCAGCCTGGAGAAGAGAAGGATGCATGAAGACCTCGTAGCAGCCTTCCAGTATCTGAGGGGGCCTATAGGGATGCTGGAGAGGGACTCTTCACTAGGGACTATAGTGCTAGGACAAGGGATAACAGGTTTAAACTTAAACAGAGGAAGTTTAGATTGGATATAAGGAGGAAGTTCTTTACTGTGAGGAAGGTGAGATACTGGAATGTGTTGCCTGAGGAAGTTGTGAATGCTTCATCCCTGGCAGTGTTCAAGGCTGGGTTGGATGGAGCCTTGGATGACGTGCTTTAGTGTGAGGTTTCCCTGCCCGTGGCAGGGAGGTTCGAACTAGGTGATCTCAAGGTCCTTTTCAACCCAAACTGTTCTAGGATTCTAGGATTTTGTGATTCTGTATCAGTTGAACATCAAGTTTTCACACTTGGAACTGAAATAAAGTTTTTCAGTATTGTGATGAAATTATAATTCTTGATTTACAGCCATGGAACTAGTTTCTGGAGCATTTTCAAACAGCAAGATGTCTCAACAGCACATATTTCCAGACTGTAGCTTTAGCAGATAATAAAAAAAGCTCTTACTGGGTAATGTGTGCTAGACACCAGTCAGTACATTCTCTGCTAGAACACTTGATGTCATCTGATCACATCCAGGGGGGAGGGAGGACAGTGAACAGCCTGTATATAAAACAACATGCAAGATAATAGAAAGATATAACTTTCTGCTTTCTTTAACTGCATTCTGACTGTCAGCTCAAATGCTGTCATCTATCTGCAGCTGCAATAGCTCATGTGTAAAGCAGTGGCCTATATTCTGAAGGGCAAGTTTCATTCAATATCTAGAGTGCTTCTGCACATTTTTGACAATTCTCTCATGCTCTTGAGCTGGTCTATCTGTCATATTAATATGCACATTTATTAGTACAGTTTCTTAAATTGTCAAAGCTTTCCTCTTTTAGGTACATAACACGACTTGTACAGCATGCCAGCACACTTTTTCACGCTACCAGGTGAGATTTATGTTTGTACTCCTTTTTCCCTCTTTTCAAGTGATAAGTTGAGGATTCTTCACCTGTCTCAAGGATGGGATCTTCAGCTGCTCAGACTCCCTGACTAGAGCTCCATCTGTTTTCCAGCTTTGCGGAAGACAAGACAACCAGCAGAGCTGAGACTCTCCAGGATCTGAAGACTCTGCCTGATTAATGGCTCAGAAAATGGGTTTTCCAGAGCAGTGTGTCTATTCATTTGGAGTGTATAACACACACCACAAAGTGTCAGAACAACCAAGTGTTAAAATGTATATTTCCTTTAACAATACGACAATTTTTCCGTGGAATATATGTGAGGCTCTCTCATCCCAGACAGGCTAAGAGCACCAGATTGATCTATTTATAGTAACTACTCTACACCATGCACAATCCATCTGGATTTCAGTCTTACCTTCTGTAATTTAGTCCTGTTAATTAGTTTGGCGTGCCTAATTTAATATTACCTGTTATTCTGCATATTTGACATGGAAAGACTATACATTAAAAGACCACCAGCTGTAAAGCTGTCAAATAGAAAGTACTTTTTCAATAGCTCCTCCACTGTTTTTCAGACACTTTCCAAGTGATTCTATCTTTAACTGCTCCCCTTTCCTCTAAAACATTTTTTAATTTAACTCTGTATTTTCTGAAAGCTTAATGTCGCATAGGCAATTAGTCAGATCTGACATTTATTAGAATACTACAACAAACTTTCCTTATCCATCAGATAAAATAATGAGATTCTTACTATGTGCTTGTCAAAAAAGTATTTGACTATATTCATTAAATGATACTTCATTTTGTCTTATTCTGGTCCAGACCAACAAATTTTTTTTGTGGTCCCTTCCACCATCCATATTCTGACATAATCATCACTCCTAGAATAATCTGAAGTTTCCCCATGATATCCACCTCCAACTTGCTATTTCAGCAGATAAAATGAAAATACAGGAAAATGCTAGGGACATGTTAAGATGATTAATATTTCTAAATATTTGCTACCAAAAAGCTGCATCATGTTTCAAGTTCTAGTGGAAACATTTCCATAAATATTCCATGGGCCTTATTGCAATGCCTAAGGCAGGCAGTGAGACAGAAAATCACTGGGCATGACCAGTGAACAATGGAACTACAAAAGAGAGTAGGAGGCTTTTGTAGATAAGCTAGTAATTCTCCCAACGTAAAGGAGACAGATATGTTTGCTCTATTCACCACATCTTTATGGAAGGGTTGGCTCAAGTCCAGTGTTTAAAATAAATAGGGAAATTTAAAAAGTGACACTTGACCCTGAGTATTTTCTTTTTTTCCCTAACCTGACAGACTGCATTTGAACCCATTTGGGATAATACTAACAGTAATACTAGCATAAGGAAAGAAACCTTCAGAAGCCTGTGACTGAAACAACGTCTTTTTTACCCACACTGCCTGCAGCCACGCTGCACTTGCGTATGCCAACAGGAATATAGACTGCCCCACCTGCCTTGGCTGCCTTTCCTGATTTCCAACCCACCCATATTGTCTTATATTTACATGTTCTTGTGAAGCTCTGAGGAGCACCACAAACCATGAGAGTAATCCAGGTGAAGATTTCTTTTCCCTTGCCTCCTCCCCCAGAGTTTTATTCCCAGCATGGTTCCCACAGTGGCTCTCCTCCATCGGCAGCTAGGAATTCTGGACAAGCCCATGTTGTGGCTGAGACGACTTCTTAAGTAAAAGTGTTGTCTTATACTGGTTAGACAGACAGCATCCTTGGTCTATGGTGAGAAAGAATACCCAGGTCAGCAACATCATTCTACTTCAGGCTCATCAAGATAACAGCACAGAAAAGTTAAAGAAGTGAAAAGTGAAGAGCAGAGAGTTGCTGCCCTGAATATTTATAAATGGAAATGATGGCTAAAGACTGTATTAATCCCTGGAAAATTAGGATATTGAAATTTGCTTTTAATGCTAACATATGCTATTGAGTTTTCATTTACAGCATTTTCCCTTTCTTTTACTATTATCCGGTAAATGTAGGTAAAATCCTTCAAACAAAGGAAGAATTTTAACAAATCTCTTTTTTTTTTCATATACCAAACTGCAAAGTAAGTAGATTTTACTGTGGTTGAAGGTGAATGCATTTAAATTTCACATTTTATACCAACATTTACTATAAAGATTATTGTTCTCTCAGGGTCATTTGAAAACAAATGCTTACCAAAGATAAAATGTATGAGGGCTTTAAAACACACATGTCCCACTAGCTGAAGTAGGTAGTCTTAATTATTAAGTGACAATCACAAGTATATACAGAGTTAGGTAATCTCTGTTAAATTCCTAACCAGCTGAGTTAAGAAGCAGAGATCTGGGAAGCAACCTGCCTTTTTTTCATACTGCAGGACAGAGGCACAGGGCTTTATCTTGGGAAATCTAAGCCCTTTTTTTGTTTATTTACTTTCCTCTTCTTTTTTAGTTTTAAATCTCCAAATTATTGTTTCTCTAATGTCTTCTTTTCTAACTGCCTTCCAAAATAGCTAAGTAGAGAAACAGAGTGGTAGAGAAGGGGAAAGAGAGATAAGGAAACCAGCATATTTTGAAAAATATAACCATAAAATGAAACATCTAACTTTTCCACATACACATTTCAAGTGTTTTTAAGTTTGTTTGGTTTTTCCTTGTCCAAAAACCAGCACTTACACCATTCAGAGTGAGACATAAAGTGCAGCATTGTACTGATGGGATGAAGCCAGTGCCACTAAATCTGTGCTACTAACCTCACCCTGCAAGAGCTCTCACTGGTTTCATCTCAGCTGAGTGTAGTCTCTATCAAGTGTTTCAGCCTAACAGTGATATAATATAGCCCAAGCAAAATAAGATTATCAGCTTTCTTGTCTGTCATCAACAGGTTAATACTGAACTTAATATGTTGAAATAAATGTTAGAGGGTTTCTGTTTTGTTTTCCTTTGGAGTAGCATCAAAAACTGGGATATCATCGATTTGCAGCTCTAACCACAAACAGAATCTGTTACGATCAGAATTGCCACAATATTATTAGTTTCTGTTGTGTGAAGTTGGCATGGGATTTTCTATCTCCTGTTATCTAGAGATTTAAAAGCATTTTTAATAATGATACTAAATAATTACATATGTCAACAGTCACACAGCAAATAAGAATTAAAAGTATCTATCTATTATCAGCCTGTCTTGCTTACTGCAAAAGAGCTGTGTAATACTCTGCTCATGATTTGATAATCCTGACCCTGAGGAAAGAAGGAAACAGGTGGTTTATGTCAGCATGAGAAATATTTTTTTTCACCTATTATTTTATTACTATAGATTCAAAGGCACAGAGATGATAATTCTGGCCTGGAAAACGAAATTCTTCTTCAGAGATCCTTTTTAAACTGATTTGTGCAATCAGAGCTCCCTCCTGCTACCTGATCATGGCTATGGTGCTTTAGAGTGTCTAATCAAGAGATGATTAGAGATGATGACGTTAAGGAGGTTCAGGTTCAGTGCTATCATGGTAGCCAATCAATAATGCAATTGTCCAACCCAGCACTCAGGAGATCTGTATATAAGCCCTGTCAATTACTAACTCTTCATGTCCTATTAAGAAAACAAAACTGATGTCATCTTACATTGTAGAAATTCTCAGTTTAAGAATATTTTGTCAGGTATAAGCATTAACATCTCTGAGACAATGTCGTGGTTTAGGCCATAAATCAGCCACGCAGTTTGCTACATGAAGAATCAAAAGAATGCAACTCCCACAGGTTGAGATAAGAACAGTTTAATAACTAAGGTATAACACAAACCACTACTGCTACCACTAGTAAAAATAACGACAAGAGAAATACAAGGGAAGGGAATACAACAGCTCACCACGTATACCCAGCCCAACCAAGCAGTGCATCCCCCCACACCCTTCCAGGTCTCTGCTCTCCTTTTCTGCATCCTGGGCATGACGTGCTGTGGTATGGAATACCACTTAGGTCAGTTTGGGTCAGGTGTCCTGTCTCGGCTTCCTCACGGCTTCCCCTCCTCCCTGGCAGAGCATGAGACTCAGAAAGTCCTTGGCCAGACCAAACGTCATTAAGCCATAACTAGAAACATGGTGTTATCAGTGCTGTTCCCAGGTCGAAAGTCAAAATCACAGCACTGCACCAGTTACTGAGAAGGGGAAAAATGACTGCTACTGCTGAACCCATGACAGACAATTTTTCAGTTTCCTTTTGGCTTCATGGTGATTATGAGTGCTTCATACTTCCAGTGATTTGTCACTTCATCCATGTTTTATATGTTCCAAACCCAAAATAAAACCTGGCTGTAGTTCCGTGGATATCCAGTTCTCTAGTAAAAGATGCCCTCACAATATTTAGAGCCCTTTGATACTGGTTTTAGAAAAGCAGTATGATCGAGGAATTTGAAATTTTAAAAGTTATTCAGAAGCACAAACTAAAAGACATCCTGGAAAACAAAAGGGTTTATTATGCAATAGCAACAAGTTGCCCTTCATACACCATAAGACTGTCTTTTTTTCTTGTGATTCAAAACTAATAGTCATATCTTTGTTGATAAATAATTTTACCTAGAGAAATCCAAGACTCAACATCTAATGATTCTCCTGTTTTCTGACTAAGCATTAGATGTTCCACTTCAACCAAAAAGCAGCAAAACCTATGAAGTCTTTCTAAGCCCTTTTAGTCGGAATGAACTAGCAACGATATACATCAATTAATTAATAATCAGCGTAATCTAGCTTTATTTACTTTGCTGCACTGTACATTTCTGCTTTCAAACAGAGTACAGCATTTCTATAATTTCTCCAAGATTAATCTGTAAATAGGCAGTTTGCTTCTCATATTCATGGGTAACTACATTCTGGCCATAGTCACCCTGTTGTTAGTATAAGTCCAAGGATTTTTGTGTTTTCACCAGAGTAACTGCTATCAGGATCCAGCAGAGGATTTACCAAATTTCAGTCTAGTCACTTTGCTTTTTATTCTGCAATGTCTTAGCGAAAAAAACAAAGGTAGTACTGAGACCGTACCAATACTGTAAGTAAACATCTGTAGCTAGCAGTAAATTCTTCTGAGTAATTAGTATATAATTACACTGTCCCCTGACTAAGTGACAATCCACATGGCTCCTCTTATTTCTGAATTCACTAGGGCAGAACAAGATCATGTGGTGGTGTGGATCAAAACACTTCGAACAGAAGCACTCTTGGCACAATAATTTCATCATTCACTATTTAATGAGAGAAAAAAAATATATCGATTATTACTTTTTTCCTGGAATACTGGACAAGGATTGTTGCCTTAGCCTATGATCATTCTTTGAAATTTGATCATCAGGTCAGATCAGGTACTTCTTGTTCAGAGATGTTGCCAAAGAGTAGGGTTTTTTTTTGCATAAGGAGTCAGATTCAGGTATTTATTGATATATAACATCTATGTGAAAGCTAAAGAAGCTTCAAAAGGTGCAAGTAGAAGTGAGACTTGAAATTTACAGCTACCAGATTTAAGATAACTTCAAAGATTTGTACCTGTTATCTGTATAGGCATGCGAAAGTGTCTTTTGAAAGTAGTTTTCCACTGCCACTTTTGAGCTGTGAGCAAAATCTCTTCTGCTTATTATTTTCAGGATATTCAGACTCTTATCTGTTAGAGCGTGAAGAATTTGATCCTAAAACAAACCTAACAAAAGTAAATACAACAACCTACTGAGACCAGGAGTTGCTAACAGGAGCAAAAAAGGAAGCAATCAGCGCTTAAGTTCTCCACTACACAGCATATTTAAGAACATATACAAAAAGGCAGCAGAGAAGAAAAAAAAAAAAATCCCCAAAACAACCCAAACCCAAAAACCTCAAAGAGATAATTTTGAAATAAAAGGTAAATGAAAAGTACACTTATACCAGGTAAAATACTTAAATACACTCCCCTAAAAATAACAAAGAACTAAGGCAACAGATGCAGAAGTTGATATTAGTCAAATTAAATTAGAAAAATGTATTAAATTAATAGTGCTTTAGAATAAGAGATAAATTAATGGGAGCAAAATAAAGGGGATATTCTACTTGGTAAAACCAAAGAACCTTGATTTATTGTAAAATAACAGTACATAGGAATAAAGCTATACAGACAACAAAAAGAACACTCAAGTTATCTGCATTTGAGACAAGAATTCAGGTCTCAGGTGTTAGCAGGAACGGCTGCAGCAAGATTTTAAAGGGTTTTCAAGCCACTAATAGTTTTATTTCCTTGCTTTACTTGTTTTTACACAAGTGGTTGCAAAGCGATGAACTACAGGATAAGCACAAAGTGATAATAGAATCTGATAAGACAGAACATGTTCAGTGCAGTGCAACTCATGCCATGTGGTGAAACTAGCAGAAGTTACAAACAAATAAAAGATTGTTCATTCAAGTCCAAAGCTGATGTCCCAGAATTCACAGGGCGAATGTTAGATATAAGGAAGTAAATATCTTTGCCCCATGGCTCAATTTGATGTAAGCTACATTGCAAGAAAACTCAAGCCTAATCAATTACTCATCTTCTTTTAAATTTATTACTTTGCCATATTTTAGATCAATACCAAGTCAACTCCAGTTCAAGGTTCTCAATACAGTTGCTACATTCTCTCATGCAAAAGATGTATTTCTTCCATCACTGCTTGATAACTCCTCTTCAAAGCTGGGTGGCAATCCTAGCCAAGTCCTAGTCCAAGACATTGCAGACCAGTGCTAAACGCTCAGGGAATGAAGAGCGGAGAAGCAGGAGGAACAGCAAAATCATCAGGAGCATAGAGTCATTCATTCTTGCAACTCCCAAAGCCCTAGGCCTGGTATGTTAAAACACAAGGAATTCTATTGCTAAAGGAGAATTTTTACAATACAGACTTCTGCCAACAAATAAATGCTTCAAGATTATTGATTTTCATCAGAGAGACCATCATCTGGTACAGTTTTGACATTTCTGGTCTGAGCAGGCTTCGAACTAACAGCTAAAAGAAAAGTCTTTGTTATTCTGTGTCAGCCACACACTTCCCTACAGGCAGGATAAGATTTGCCAATACTTTTGTAATGCACTCATGGGCATAACAAGAAAGAGTATTACTACTAAGCCACAGCACTGACTTCACACTTACTAACTCTTCTGATCTCCTCTTCCTCTGTTCCTAATTAGCAGAGGATACTTGCTTGTAGGCTTCAGGCTGGAAGCAGTCACACTCGCATCCAGTTGAATGCATGGCAGTAATTGCTGCAGCTGCAAAGCCACCATTAAAGTCAGAGGTCCTTCCAGCCCCAGAGGCTTGGGGCAGCTGTGCCTCCTCCTGTCAGCCTGGCTGCTGTAGTGCATATTAAACCTAATCTGGGTGACTGCTCTGCTTCCACAGCTCTTTTGTAAAAAGTAAGGGCCTAACTCCCCATTGCCTTGGGCAATGTGCTGTCATTTACCTCTATGCAAAGTGGGTATAACATACTGTTAGAGTAGTACATTAGACAGATGAAGACTACTAAGAGCAAGCTAACAATATGAGGAGGTTTTCTCTGAGCAAGAGACTTCAATAAGACACTTTCAATTTAAGTGTAAAATTCTCTGCCTTTCTCTGTATTATAGATTCAGCAGGGGCCAAGTCTTTCATGAGCAAGACTCTGAGTTGGTATTTTTTTAGGCTTCCTGTTTTCCTCATAGCCCAGCAAACACAATCAAGCTGCCATTGTAGAGGTATCTTACCAGGCTTGCCTGATTCACACAGCAGACTACAATGACAAGAGATCTGATGTGAAAGCAGATTGACCAAGAGGAAAGGAATACTAATCAAAAATGAAAATTGAAAATGGAAGGAGGAAAAAATCTTGAAATAGCTATGTAAGCAAAAAATGCTAGTAAAGAACAATTTAATTGTTAGCATTAATTAAGAGAATCAAGCAGGGGATGAGGGGGTGGGGAGATATGGCAAACAACAAGAAAAGTCTACTGTCTCCAAGGATGAAAGTCATGCTCCTCTTGCTCCTTACATATTATAATAAAATAAGCCCTTAACGAACGTGGCAGTATGGATTTGGGAAAAATGCAAAGAAAGGAGGCAAAGCCATCAAAGTAGTAAAAAGAAATGATGCAACGCAGTACACATTTATGACCTGTAACATTTAACAGCACAGAAGAGAGACATGCTTGATTCCTTACTTTTGGTTTTGTCTCGTTTTGGCTGATTGCTAGTTCCTAGTTTGGGTTATATCCATTCTCTGTAATTCCACACAATATGCCCTTGCTTCTAATTTTATAACTGAGTGTTGGGGGGAGAAAAGGAGTACATCAAGATGTAACATATTGTGGAAGGAGAATACACGGCCTGAAAGAAACTGTGTTTGTGCAGCATCTTTCCCTCTACCTACAGGCCTTGGGGCTGTCATAACATACTGTTTGGAAAGCCAACAGTGCCTAAGTAGTTCAAGCATCAGTTATGCTATGTATCCAAGCATGTCTGAATTGCAGTCAAAAGCAAAACCATACAAACTAGCTTTGAACTAGACAGCTTGTGTGCCAACAGCAATGTATCTCAGCATCACCATGGTTCTTCATTCACTGTTCCAAATGAATTTTCTGATGTGATCTATATGAAGAGAATTACAGGGTTCAGCACACCTATCACTTCAGCTTGAGCTATATTAGTAATAATAACATTTCTTTCACAGTATAACTACAATGCCACATAAGAAGAACATGCTGCATAGAACAGACCTTTTTAATTAATCCTCATGTTTTTCAGGGGAAAACATCATTTTTGCTTGTCTAAGGATCAGAAAGATCTAACCATTATATTTGATCAATACTCTATCCATCCGTCCACCTGAAGATATCTCACAGTACGGTGCATTTCCATCTCTCTCCATGGAATCCCAGAATTTGCTGTTAAATGCAACAGAGGCAGGCACCAGTCTGTGGGCAAATAGGTTGGCTTAGCTACATCTACACTTCACATCACCTAGTATTCATCTTTCCTTGGACCTCAGTCACCTTAATTCATGCTTATCATCTCTGTATGTTTTATTTACAGTTGAATGCGTCTAGACTACTGAGAAATCTGTGTTGTAGTCTATCTATGTTTCATTATTTGAAACTGGAAGTATTTTGGAGCTTCTGACTTGTAGCCTAAATGTGGGCACATGGGAATGCTAGGGCACTGTTGAAGGACTGTACAGGAGGAACTGCAGCACTACCTAACCCTGATGGGCAGGGATATAAGGCACATGCTATCATAGCATCATAGAATCACAGAATAGTTAGGGTTGGAAAGGACCTTAAGATCATCTACTTCCAACCCCCATGCCTTGGGCAGGAACACCTCCCACTAAACCATACCACCAAGGCTATGTCCAACCTGGCCTTGAACACTGCTAGTGATGGAGAATTCATAGCTTCCCTGGGCAACCCATTCCAGTGTCTCTCCACCCTTACAGTAAGGAATTTCTTCCTCATATCCAATCTGAACTTCCCCTGTTTAAGTCTGAACCCTTTACTCCTTGTCCTCTCACTACAGTCCCTAATGAAGAGTCCCCCCCCAGCACCCCTATAGGCCCCCTTCCACCTAGACATTGTCGCAGAAAATTCTGGCAGGTGTCAAGACCATGACTAGGAGCATGACAACAATTTAGTAACATTCATGACAACAGACCAAGTCCTTAAGCCCACTCTCTGAGTCTGGTTTATTTAACAGTGTAGATAGAACTTATGATACACACATTCCTGACTAATTTTTTCCACTTCTTTTGTCTTCTTCTTTTATTAATGCCCCCAGGCAAAAGTTTTGTACAATGCAATTGAGTCAGTGGAATCTTTTAATCAGACCTAACATTCAGCAAATAAAAGCATAAAGACGGGAAGCAAGTATAACAAAATAAAAACCTGATTACAGCAAAACATTATATGCAATTAATGGTAATCCAAATCTGAGAAGGAAACAAAGGCTTAGATAGCCATGGCAGCAGTATTTCCACTGATGTGGTGACCTATTCAAACATTCAAGTTATTCTGTCCCCAGTGTCACAGATCACTGTTAGAGCAAAGCTACAAATGATGTTTTAGGGTTTGGGGGCTTGTTTGCTTTTATTCCCCTCAAAAAATTAAAAAAAAAAAAAGACAAGCCAGAAATCCAGCTGCAAAAAGAGACAATAACAGCAGCTTCTTACTGACAAAATGCTCTAGCATTTCAGATTGGTCCTTGTTGCTTTGCAATTAGTTATGAATTTTTGAAGCCCTTTTCTCCTTGCAGAGAAGACACAATAGAGATGACAAGGACTGATAGTGGCGTGTGAGCCAACACTCCCATTTGTGGGCTCTGATGCAGTTGCAATTCTGCTAACCACATCTGAGCACTGATCAGTCTCTGGCACAGAAAACCTGAAGTAAGAATAAATATAGACTGTAATCACATTTATAAAAACACCTACAAAGAAACTGAAAGCTAACGTATATGTGCAAAAAGGATGTGCCCTGTTTTTCTAGGGACATTCATATTAGGAGTTATTTTGCTACAGTTAGTCTTCAAGTAAATGAAGGCAGTCATTATCTGCTGACCAGTATAATTAAAGAAGTGATTACTTTAACAAGTAATTGGTAACAAAATGCCTAACCAGTAATCAGAAGCACAGGCCATATGTTTTTAAATATGACCAAATCATTTGCATACTGTTTCTGTGCAATAAATTAAAGCCAAATGGAAAATCTGCTGACAGGAAACAAGTAGCAATAAGGGTAGAGCAATATGTTAAATCCTTCATTCTGGCTCATTTAGGCAATGTCACGTTCATTTTAGATTCATGAGTAGAAGCCTTTACAGATTGGGCATGCATACCATAAATCTCAGGTTATCCATTATTAGGTGGCATTCTGCTGTTTGCAATTGTACATGTTTACTTTGTGCATAATTAACTGCATAATAGCTATCTGTGTTCTGCACAGAATTTACAATCAGGCTCTCATCAAAATAAATGACTCTAGAAAGTAGGGCAGTTCCATTAAGCTCTCTGCAATCTGCATTTTCGAATAGTGGTTCTCAGAAAATGGAGTTAGAGCTTTGATTTTTCCAACTGCAATCAGAATAAAATCCAGTCTTTCAAAAGGTCCCATGTTTGTTTTTCAGGGTATTTTATCAAGTCTCAAAGTAGTAGTTGGAAAGCCAAGGGGTGGAGACACAGTAAAACAGATTACCTAACAGAAGCTGGGATGACGCAGTTCCATAAAAATTATAAGTCCAGAGCAGATTTGGACAAGCAATTGATCATTGCACAGCTCCATGCTATGGATCTAAAACTTCACCCCACAGTTTTTCTATTTCTATGCATGCTTACCACTACTAGGTCGACTACTTGTGACATACACTTTCTTTAAACACTGTATGTCAGCAAAAGCTCCCAGATTTCTTTTTCCCTCATGCAAAATTGGATGAAGGAGGGAAAAAATAAAATAAAATAAGGATGAAAGAAAGGAAGGAAAGCTGCTAGTAAAATAATCAGGCTCAAAGAAACAGGGAAAAGCTGCTAAAATGGAGGCCTGCAGCCACAGAATAAAATGAGACAAAATATAGAGAAGTGGTGAATTTGACTGCTTCATGGAACTGTAAGCTGATGTCTTTATATTTTTAAATGATCCAGGTGCTACATAAAGAATAGTACAAATGGAGATATGCAGTGAATATTATTTTACAGCTGATCTGCTGCATAAAGTGTTTCATAGCAGGAGTTTTTTAAAAAGTGATTACTGAAAATATGTGGTAAGAGATCTTATAACCTACCCTTGTGTTTGAAGGAAGTATTGTGATAAAATGTGACTATCATGGTGCAGAATAATATAAATATTCATAAGAAATAAAATCTCTCAAATAGGGCAGCTTGAAGCTAAAAAGCATGAAGAATATATATGGCCCACTAATGCTAATTACCTTCCATTTTCACCCCATAAAGTGATGTGGTGATACAGAAGGGCAAAAAAATACAAAATTAATTGCAAAGATAACTAGATGTGCTTTATATAAATTTCTTTCTTTATGTTGTTTTACAGGTTACCATAATGTAAATTTACATTTTCTTCTTACAAGCAATTATATGCTACAATCATTTTAGATGGGAGAGGGATTTTTTTTTTTTCCTGGTTTTCCTTTTTGCTTTTAAAAGAAGCTGTGGTTTCTTTTAAGACAGCAGTGCGAGGGTCTCATTATTTTTCTAATCGCTTTTCCTGGAAGGATTCTCCCTCAGTCCACACCCTTCATGCCCCAGAGAAGTTTGGTGTGTCTGATTCATGTAATGTCAGCATGTAGTCAGATTAAAGATAGATATTTCTACAGCCTGGAATGGTGTGGAGTTTTTTTCCCCCAAAACTCTTCACTACTGAAAATTATGTTCCAAAATCAAAACACTCCACATTCTGCAATTTGATGTCTAAATATTATTAAATTACCTGGGCGCTATGGAAACAATAATTAGTAGCAATGCAGCTATGTATTGAATATTATTTTACATTGATATGATTCATTAAAAAAGTGCTTTATAATAGAGCTTGCACTCAGACCTCATACTGATAATCCCAATGTATTTTTCTGCTCCCTTTTGTTTTTGAAAGACAAGGGTTAAGCAGATAGCAAACAAGTTTCTACTGCGGGATTTCCCAGGCTGAGATTTACCTATTTCTCATCAAGTCTGCTTTGTAGGTTGCCTTTCAACAAAACACTTCATTATTAAAAATTCCTTTTGTAGATCGTTGTTTTGTATTTTCTTATAGACAATTTATTAACATATACAGATACCTAAATTTAATTAAAGGAGTCATCAGAAGATGTTAAGGACACAATGGAACTTTTAGAAGTTTCTGTTTATTTCCCACTGATACTTTCAAGAGCCGCCTACTCTCACCCCTGCAAGCTCTATTGTGTAAGTTGAAATATAAATCTGCATTCATCAAACAGCTACTCCAGCAGAGTCAGCCTTTTCATTCACAAGCCCCCATCAGCTTTCTTATAAGAAAGAAGAAAAAAAAAAAAAAGAAAAGGAAAGAATAAAAAGGGAGTAAAAAAGAGATGGATCTCTTCAAAGAGAAGTGGAATAAAACTGTAGACATAAAATGCCACTGGGACACATGCACGCCCGAGGGGTACCTGTACTAAACAAGTGCAGCTCAGCGTCTTAAGCAAACTCAGCTCATCTCAGCTGTGATCAGATTCAATATTTCAGTTTGTGTATCTGCTGCTGTAAAGAATCATAGCTTCCTGGCTTTCAGGCAGTTTGTTCATTTTCATTAATTGAGCACTTGGTTCTTTACAATTTCTGTTTCCTCTTGTTATGATTAGGTAGCATATGCCTATTATATATGCACGTTTTGGATCTGGCTGAGATGGAGTTGATTTTCCCATAGCAGCCCTCATAGTGCAGTGCTTTGTATTGGTAGCTAGAAAGGTGCTTTGGCTACTGCTGAACGGCGCTCACAAGGCATCAAGAGTCTCTCCAGTATCCTCCCCTCACCAGTACGCTGAGGATAGGAAAGATTTTGGGAGGGGGCACAGCCAGGACAAATGACTTAAACTGACTGAAAGGGTATTCTGTACAATATGATGCCTGCTCAGCAATAAAAAAGAAAGGAGTAGGAAGGGGTGGGTGGCTTTTATTATTTACAATGTTCATCTTCTGGAGCAACTGCTACATGTTCTGATGCTTGCTTGCTTGTTTGGATGAGATAAGAGCTTACTAATGAGCCTTCAAATATGCATAGCCCTACTTCCTAGGAAGAGGCCAAACATTGCCTGCCTACGGGAAGTAAAGCTCCTCTGTGTTCCTATGCTTCCACATGTGACCTTTGCTTTTGCTTTATTAAGCTTCCTTGAGCTTCACCCAAGAGGGTTTTTTCCATTTTATTTCCCTCCCCCACTGTCCTGATGAGAAGGGGAGAGACAGATCAGCTTTGTGGGCTCCTGGTGTCCAGCTGGTGTCCAGATCAAAACACTACAATCTACAAATGAGTATATATGTATACCTTTGCTATGCAATTTATAAACACAAATATATATACACATGCTGTGCTGTGAAAGGTTATTTCCAACATATTTTTTAACAACAAATATATACAGAAGCAGATTTGTTTCAACTAAACTGGTCTATTTGTGATTTTAGCATCCTCATGAGAATATTTTGTGTCATGAGAAAGGTAAAGGATTAACAGAATAAGAAATAGATATTTCAGGACTTTTATGAGCTTCACAATGCTGATGATATGTAGTACAGTACTGAAAAGCATGCTTGGATGAGATGAGAGCATTCACTAATGAGCCTTCAAATATGTGTAACAAGAACCCACAAACAGCATTCTCTGTTTGATAGGCATTTTTTTAAATAATAGCTCATGATTTTAGGGTCAAAAACCTTCCCTTTTTTTTGTAATACAGAGTAGTGCATAAGTTGCTTCTCTCTAATGGCTCCATTGATCTGCAGAGGATTCTCCTTCAGGAACAAAATTAACCAGTCTGGCACTTTTTTCTACCTGGAAGTAAGCAGTGAATCAGGGAGTATGAAAATGCATGTTTACAACTTAGTCAAAATTTAGATAAATACTTAGGAATGTACAGAAAGGGGAAGGATAATCCTGAGCAGCTTCATAGAGCTAACGCAGACTTAAGCTATAATTTGTTTTCGTCTGCAGGAGCCCAGGACAAAAACTCTTCCTTGACCTCCTGCATTAAGAAACCTCTCACCTAACAGACCGCAGTCATTGATAAGCCAGACGTCTGTGTATGAACCACTGAAGTCTGCTCCCCTTTCTAGGCAGTGAAGAGAAAGAGGTGTTTCCAAGGTTTGGGGGCCTATTTTAGATAGTTCCTATGTGATGAGTTGTTTTGAACCCCAGAAAACCTCTTTCTCTGACAAAGAGAACTGAGATACCTACCTTGGTAAAAGCTACCCACACTGTAGATGCCTGTAATTTGGTCAGATGAATCCAAAATAATTTTCTGCTTTAGTTCTTAGTATCCATATTAGTTCTGTCCAAGGCCTTGACTCTAATTGTTTCTCAGGTGCTGTAGCTTTCTGGAGCCTACAGTAACAAATTTTTTATTTATAAACCAGTGGGGACAGAAATCCTGCAGCAGCAGTATTCAATCTGGTCTCGCCATTTGAATCATTCTAGAAAACGATCTGTATCAAAACTCATAGTCTGAGTAACTAAGCAGGCAATATCTGACTGCTGGCTCCATTTTTTTGAGCCTCTTCTTCCTAGATGATGTCTAACAAAAATGACTTTTCTTTTCAAGTTTTTCCATGTTGTTGAAATAGCTCCAACTTATTTTTTTCTCCAGAAATGTTTTGTGAATGACAACTCTCTTACTCCGCCTCATCTGATAGTCTGTATTACTGAGAAAACCAGGCCACAGGGAAAACAGGCTGCTTTTCCTGAACTGCTGGTGGTGAGACTATGTGAGGTCTACCTGCAAAAGGTTCCAGTGGTTCACTCACCACAGCAAGGAGGCCACAGACTTTAATCCTGTTATGAACTTACTTTAACAACTACATTCACATTCAGGCTGATCTTAAAATCAGTGGAAGAAACTCTACTTGAACTTCTGTATTCCATAAAATCATAATATTCTGCATTATTATTTTAGTCACTTTCAACTATGCAAATAGACTTTTTGTAGACAATTAAGATGCATCTCTATTCATAAGATAAAAAGTCCTGCTCCTGTGTGACTTAACATGTTTCAAGAACAAACAGAATCATGAATGTTTAACATATAAAAGTGAGAAAAAGCAGGAAATAATTGGGTGAAAATTTATTTTATCCCAAAAACACATTATAACACCAAACATTCTTCAAATGAACTGATTCAACATCCTGCAAGTCTAAGCCATAGAAGTTCTTATTTCTCTCCAATGGCTACAAAGGAAAACCCCAGAGAAAAGAAGTCAAAGATGTCTAATCAAAAGCTAAGCAACATGAAGCCTGCCATTCCTGTTTCCTGACTGAGTTTTTATTCTTGCAAATATTACATGTAAATTTATAGCTCAACTCCAGCTTCTTTGGTGACTTGTAAATCTTAATAGTTGTTATCTTGGGTATACTGGTCAATGCTACATTTACACTGCTGATTTTTCTTATTCTGGGCTTTTGATCAAAAATTCTATCGGGAAAAGTTATCTTCTGTCCTGCTAGTTTTGCTTATTCAAGGTAGCAGGTTGCTTTCTCATGGCAAAATTTGTTCTCATTTCTATACTGTGCTATGATCAGACTAAAACCCTGAAGCTGGTTTTCTCAACAATGCTAAGCTGTTATGTGCGAAAGTGATGACTGCTTAGATGTATATTCCAGAATGTGTGTGTAAGTGCAAATAAAACAAGTTATATTTAAAATTTATGTCACTGATTTCTCCTATAGTAGGAAGAGGAGTTATAATGCCCTGGGCATTTGTAAATATTCTGTAAAAGATTAGGTTACGAAAAAGAGCTGCTACATTGACATTCATAAGAACCATTTCACAATGTGTCTTCCACATGTGCAGATTCCAAATTATGCAGAATCTACTTAATGTTTGATGCTTCTATGTGATTTCTTCACACTTTTAAAATTAATTTGTTCACACAGTCATAGAAAATGAGCACTCTAAAGCTATCCTATATAAAAAACCTATGAAATTTGTATAAGTATTAACAGGGGTCACCCTTGCCTGTTTTTCACAGAGGCATGCTTGAATCCATACTTAAAGCTCTGTTCAGTTTGCTTTCAGAACATGGTAGCAGTTCATAAGAAAGCAAGATATTTGCAGCAGCAGGAGCTGTTACAATGCTAACTTCAGCTTTTGTTTATAAATATCAAATCGGGAAAATAAAAGGGCATGTTCAATTCCACTGTAAACATAAATGCTTCTCAGACACGTTGCCTCACAAGCAGGTTCACTGAGGTTGAAAGTATTTTTCATAGCCATAATCCCCTATATGTTGCACAACTAAGATACTCTGATATCCAAGTAATTTCTTGCACACTTGTAAGTCATCTTAAGCCAGACCCTATATTAATCATATCACTAGTATTGACTGTTTCATTTATTTTCTAATCTAAGTGTCTAAGGCACAGTTGAATGAAAGACATGCCAGCCCGTAATGCCTGGCTTCTATTCATTAATAGGAACGACAAATGTATAGTCTACTGCAATTTATGTCAAACCAGTGTCATGTTATTTTTAAACTGTATTTGGTAGGGAGATTGAAATGTTGTGAATAGGGCTATCAGTCTCTCTACCACCTACAACATCTTGCAAGACAATTTTCATCACATTTGAATAATGTTTTGGCACAGGAACACTCTATCTCTTAAGATCTGGAAGCAGCACTTAGACACGGTTTTCTTACATTTATCATGCCCTATCCATTCTGAAAGAACTAATAGAAACATGCCATTTTCCTTTCTGTCTGGAAGTTCTGTTTCAGTAGGGCACAGATGATCAGAAACAAAATTAGGCATTTTGTAATAACTTCTCCAAACATACAGTAAGAAATAATACCATGTCTTCTCCAAGAAAAAGAGACTACCATGTTTTAACATTTGTGCCTTCTGTCTCTGTAAGAATCATAAAAGATAACTAACTTTACTGTCACCTACAGCCTACTAATGCATGACAAAAGAGCCATATATATATATTTTACATATAATGGAAGATGGATTGCATCTTAAAAAGGAGATTTCATTGACAAAAGAGAAAGAACTTCTATCAAAACCTAGTGAAGACATCTCCCTGAGCTTTGGAAACACCTTTTTATACAGAACAATGTGAATTGCCTGTATTCTAGTCTACACAGCAGTCAGGAGCTTATCTACAAATAGTGGCAGATCACCATGACAACTTATATCAGCCTGGATGTTTACGATTTGTTGTTTCTGGTAGAAGTTTAAATTCTGTTCCTTCCTCAATAATCACAATACATGATGACTGAACTTAAACCCTATGTATTTCTCTTTACTTTCTGTCTACTGTTACATGCCTTTTCTGATTGCTCTCATTTCAGCTTGTCTGTCTCTGCCATATTCTTAAGCTGTATTAAATTTCCACTAACAATGATGTCAGCTATGCATTACAAAAGGAACTGTAAAAATGAGGATAAAGAAGTTGCCTCTTGTCAAAAAACTTTTATAAGTGGTAATGCTTTCATAAGACATCAGTTACATTAAACAAAAATAGAGAAAAAAAACCCAAACATATCAAGAATACAACTAATGTAAATTTGTATAGTAATCAGAATTCATGTACTTTCTTTCTAATGAAACATTAATGAGCCATCAGTTGCACAAGACAAAAAAAAAAAAAAAATGCAAGAAGAAAAAAGCTCAAATTACTTTAATTGTTAATTTTAATTTCTCCTACTTTTGATCAATTGCTGTTAGAAACAGACTCTTTTTATTTATGCTTTTATTTTTTCCTAATTCAGCAAAATACCATTTCTATTTTATTATCTAATAACTAACTCAATGTCTTAGAATTAGGCAGGGACACCTCACACTAAACCATGCCACCCTAGGCTATGTCCAACCTGGTCTTGAACACCGCCAGGGATGGATCCCATCCTTCACTTCTGTTTTAACACATCCCTGAATACAACAGCTTTGAACTTTCAATGTTCAAAGTGAAAATTTAGAAGAGATACTACAAAAACTTTAAAATAACACTTACCTGTTCTAACATGTTTGTTTCAGCTTAAAACAGAAAGGAAACAGGAAATATTTTAAGTCTAAGTACCTCAATAATGTGCCACCATACATAGGATCATTTTGAACAGTTAGCATTTACGTAAAAGCAGACTGCGAAAGGGAATTAGAGCCAAAGGCCCATCTAGATCAGTATACTGACTGTAATCATAATGTTCTGCCTTGAAAGGTGAAAATGAGGAAAGCGTCTATAACGCTTTCTCCTATCTTCAGTTATTTTCACTACAGTTCAGTTCTTGATTTAAAGAGATGTTTTACTGTCATAAATATGGCTACTAAGTCATGATTACAGAAGGTTATAGTACTTTCTAGATAAAACAAAATGTCCAATCAATAAGACAATTGAACTATCAAAAATAATTTAGTCTGTACAGTAAGGTTTCCATGGGTTAATTTATCTTGATTATCACCAAATAATGTCATACATAGCTGGGCCAGTTGGGCCTAGTGCTCTTGAAGTTAGCTAATTTAAACCTAGCTCTACATTAATATGATGTCATTACACTGACTGTAGCATAAAACATTGTGGCTTTTTGCAGAAATACTGCAGTGTGAGGTTGATGCTCCACAGGTAGATACACCAACACCCAAACATATTCCTAAAACCACAAGTTTCTTGACTTTCTCTATTAACTAGGGATCAACCTAAGCCATACCTCTTGGATGAATAATGAGTAAAGGTGGAAGTGGAGTGACACGCATCCCACCCTGGTCACATCAAGATGCATCACAGTTTTCTAATATGTCTAGTATTCACTATAACCTTTGTTATTTGGTGGGAAGCAGAATATATTGGAGATCCAAATGTGGAAATTTTTTGAGCAGGCAAATGAATCTACTCTGGGGACAGCAATTTTTAATGCAAGGGCAAGCTCAATAATTTACCATAAATTCAGTCAAAGATGTTTAATAATGAAATACACTATTGCTCACACACACGCTCTCTGTAGTTTCATCTCAGACTTAGGCAAATTTAGAAAAAAAGTTGTACTGTTGTTAACACACCTATTTACTGCCTCATTGCTGCAGCTGTGTTAGAGATACAGACACAGGTCATGTCTTTGATGGATTGAGACACTGACATTGCTAGTATTTAGCAAATCCTTTCACATCCATCTAAAAGAGACATAATTTGAAGTAATCTCAGCAACTTTTTCTGGTTCATAGCCTGGACAAAGGGCAAATAATTACCCTCTTAATTTCACTGCGTTTTCTGAAACCACTTATTTAAATGAACAGAGACAATCTCTTCTCTAAGGACACTAATTTTGTAGATTTCATATGGCAGATCAAGTTCACTAACGTGTTGCTGAAGGAACAATATTACTTCCATTGAAATCTAATAAGCACTTCAATAAGCATAGTCTTCGGCAAGGTACAGCACTGCTAGAGTTGTTACCTTTCCAATGAGCTGTTACAGGGAAGCCACATCTGCTTGCCTCTCTTGACAGATGGAAGTCAAAAAGACCCCCAGTAGTATTACATTCATGCTAATCCTGGTGCCCTTGCCAATGTTCTCTTATCTATCAAAAAAGTCCTGATCTTGGGTCCTGTAAGCTTGAGTCAGTGCTGACCATACTGTGTATTGCAATAGGCTACATTGTGATTGCACAGCCCTTTTCGAACCTTAATTACTGAAATACTACTATGCTTCACATATGAAGTTGCCTTTGTAGAAACAGACCTCTGTCAAAGCCACATACCTGATCTTTCTGAATTTGAAGAAACTTGGTTTTCCACTCTTCAGAAGCAACTTTCTTGGTCCAGTCTTTAGAAACAACTTTCACATAAGTAATCTGGGAAAAATAATTATTTACTTGATGCTTGGGAAATGGGTCAAAATCATAGGCAGACCCCCTGAATCCGTCTTTGTAATGCATGGATGAGCCAGGATCCAGTCTCTAGAAAGCTGCACCATGATCTGAATTTGATGATGCAAGGCTGATTTCTAATGTAATTCAGAAATGCACTGTACCACCGCATGCATAAAATGAGTAAAGGACTTCATTTACTCTTATCTCCATGTAAAGCTTCAGCTCTTCACTCTCTTCTAGTATACATCCAAATGACTTTAAGTCCTCTCTACATTCCAGTCTTAAATTGATATTTCATTTATTTCTGCTCTGTGTGGTTTATGCTCAAGAAGAAAAAAAGATAGAAACTGCATTAGATATTCACTTTGACATTCAGGGCCTGGAAGAAATAACATTAGCTTCATACTTACCCATCTGTTTTTCTGTTTTAGCTAGAGAATCTCTGCTTATAATTTTATAGGGAAGTGTGGGCGACCTTCCAGTTGTGCCATTAAAATCCAATACACCCTAACAACATTCTAATTAATGTTCTCTGATGGTTCTGCATGCAAAACTGCAACGAAAAATGTGTCCCAGAATGAAAAAAGTTGTAATTGAAAAATAAAAGTCAAGTGATGCCTCCTACTTTCTTCAGTTGATATGAAACCTTAGTTTAACACAACCACAATCATATTTAAATAATAATAGTTTGAATTTCAGGGAATAATACCTAAACTGTGTTTTAAAGCCAGCTCTCAGAATAAAAAGGCTGACCACTCGTTGCCTGGCAACTCCATTTTGTTACAGGGAATTCAATACTGGATTGCTACGATTCAGGTAGTGCTAGTGAGAAGTAATAATTTGCATGAGAAAGATATTAATGCCTGTTTTCATTAGGAACTACACCTCTATACTAAAATTGGTCAGAAGTAGTCCAGAGTCAGCCATCTGCCTGACTTTGGTTTTGTTTGAATGAAATGGCAGTTAAACATTGTTCTGTCAGCAAGGTATTGATGGAACAACAAAGTAGTTCAGAAATGAACATGAAGCAGGGGCTAGGGGAGAGTGTGCGAAACAGAATTTTGGTTGGCCTTTCACACTGCTAAGACAGTAACATATAGCATGTTTAATACTATATCTTATCCAGGGATTTCAAAGCAAAGACCTCTACAAGCATCCAAGTTAGAAATTATAAGTTATCATTTCAGTCCCCACGGGCAGGGTTCCACTAGATCACATCTAGCAATTTTAATTTTTTTTCCTTTTTCACAATTTTTTTAACTGGTTTAAATATCTCTTATTTTCTCTTTTTTTTTTTTTTTTTTTTTTTTTTTTTTATTGCTTTTTGTGGGGGGTTATTTTCTTGTTTTCCTTTTCTGTAAAGGACTGATAAACAGCACTTGGGAGAAAATTTAGGTATTAAAATTAGCATTGAAATGACAAGGCTGTACCTGCTTCAGCTCTGTGTTCCTATGCAACATTTTTGTGGACAAATGTCATTTTAGACCGCCTGATTCAGAGACAAACTGACTGGTAAGGAAAAGTCCCTAATGGGTCGTTGCATATTTTGTTTGGTTTTTTTTTTTTTTTTCTGGATGCTAATTTTTTGTTTCAATATAGGCCTTTAAGAAGTTCACAAAGATAAAAAACAAAGCACTCCATCAACTTATCCAAATCAAATGGTTGTTTACATTTGCTGAGTTCTGACTTCTTATCCAAAATGTTAAAGTGAGTTCTAGTCACAAAGCTTTGTGCATCTATCTGCCTTTTTTATCTTAAGGAATTGTATTTTCGGACCTTTTAAACTTCTCCCAGAGGAATTATTACACTCTGATGTATTGTAAGCAAGTTATCATCCTACAAGCTTACAGCTAATGTTTATGACAGATACAGGCAAAGCAGAAATCAGTTCTATTCAGACTGTAAGAAGCTGGTTCGATTTCTTGAATCAGTGTTTTCTTCAATCATGAAGCACCAATTAATATGCTTCATTTTAAGCCTGCAGGCAGCCCCACTGAATCATGACTCCCCTTGAGTTCTACAGAACTAATGTCTTACAGAGACTAGAGAAAGACTGGAAAATGAATAAGATATTGTACTCCCCACACTGTATCCTCTTAGTTGATACCAGTCTATGGCTGAAGAACATACTGAGTGAAAAGGTACACCTACACATTCATATTAAATAACCTCTTTTAAATTTCTTTGCCATTAATTCATCTTACTGCTCTCCACTTTCTCACTTGCACTTGTGGCTTCCAGAGCCACAATGGAGTCTAGTCTGAAATCTGTGTTACATAAGGAAGAATTCCTTTTGTTTAATTCTGCTGCCTGTTAAGTTCCTCTGGTGTTCTCTGATACGAGAAATAGCCACCTTGTCTTCCCTGCATATCTTTTGCCATCACTTCAATACCTCAGGAAGAAGCAGTCTGTCACTACAGACAAAGCAGATTAATTACAGTGGGAAGATATATGTTTTTATAGAATCTACCATAAGATCACCTATTTCTTTCCCATGTTAAATTATCTTCTATATCTATAAATGTTTGTACAGAAATCATTCCATACTTTTGATTGCATCTGCCATCACTAGCTTTACCTCTTTTTTTCTCTCATTCTTTCTCTTTTCTTTTTTTTCCAAGTAGAACCAAAATCACATGAAGTATTCAAGATTTATCTCACCAATGGCTTCTGTGTAACTAGGTTTTCTTGTTTTATTCCTTTCCCAATAAGGAATTCTCAAATTCTGTTGACAAATTGACTGCTGTTGACTACTGAACATAAAGGTAAGTAAGTACTTGTGTATTTGCTGCATTAGAGTTCACGGATGTCTGTGTATTTTCTAATGTCAGGAATGAAAGAAAAAAGGCTCTAATTTTGATCAAGTATCAACTCAAAATGATCACATACTTTAGTATTTTGGGACAGTTATGTTCTACTCGATATATTCTACTCGATATGTCTGAAATCTAATTCTGCAATGGTCAGAACCACCAATCATCCCAGGAGGTTGTTTGAACTCAAGACCAGCAAATATCACATTGTATCTAAAATGCTAAGCAAGAAATGCTGAGCTGGTAGCAACTGAACACAGAATTCTGTGCAGATGAAGCATGTACAGGGATAGATATTTTAGGAGGTAAATCGAAGTTCATCTCTGAGTAGCTCAGAACTAAGGTATTTACTATTTCAGCTGAAAGGCCTATTGCTGCTGAATGGTGTAGTCCAAATATCCTGTCACTGGTCAGATGAATCATTGAGGAACAGAATACGCTGGTGGTGGAAGAAATGATCTCAAAAGAGATCATAGTAAGTACTTTACTACATGGCTGCTATTCATTGTAATCATTGAAAGATCAATGTTATAAGCAAAGAAACATCATGTCTACATAAAATGTACAAGGCTAAGCCAACTGTTAAAATACCAGGTTATTATTGTATGCATCTTCATCTGCTTTTTTCTCCAGTGACAAGAACAGCCATAGCTACATCATTTTTCTTATTAGAAGTGCAACTTCTCACCACAGCTCTCACCATAACTCTGTGGCGCATTATTCTTTTTCATCTGAAACTTTTTTGTGGGAAGTATTGGTAGCAACAAGGACAACAGTTCAAACAATCCTTTCAAAAACTGCTTTCAAAATTAACAAACAGTTCCATGTCCTTCTTATGTTGAGGACACCAGAACTGTACACAGTACTCCAAGTGAGGTCTCATGAGAGCAGAGTAGAGGGGCAAAATCACCTCCCTTGACCTGCTGGTCACTCTCCTATTGATGCAGCCCAGGATACGGTTGGCCTTCTGGGCTGCAAGCACAAACTGCTGGCTCATGTTCATTTTCTCATCAACCAGCACCCCCAAGTCCTTCTCCACAGGGCTGCTCTCAGTCTCTTCTCCGCCCAACCTGTAGCTGTGCCTGGGATTGCTCCCACTCAGCTATAGGACTTTGCACTTGTCATGGTTAAATTTCATCAGGTTGGCATCAGCCCACCTCACAAGCACATCAAGGTCCCTCTGGATGGCATGCCTTCCCTCCAGCGTATCAACCAAACCGCACAGCTTGGTGTCATCGGCGAACTTGCTGAGGGTGCACTCAATCTCACTGTCCCTGTCTCCGACAAAGATGTTGAACAAGACCTGTCCCAACACGGATCCCTGAGGGACACCACTCATTACTAATCTCCAGCTGGACATTGAGCCATTGACCACAACACTTTGCGTGTAGCCATCCAGCCAGTTCTTTATCCATTGAGTGGTCCACCTATCAAACTGATGCCTCTCCAACTTAGAGACAAGGATGTCATGTGGGACAGTGTCGAGCGCTTTTCACAAGTCCAGGTAGCTGACACCAACTGCTCTATCCCTGTCTATCAGTTCCGTAGCCCCATCAGAGAAGGACACCAGATTGGTCTGGCAAGATTTCCCCTTAGTGAAGCCATGCTGGCTGTCACCAATCACCTTGTTGTCTTTCATGTGCCTTAGCATGCCTTCCAGGAGAATATGCACCAAGATTTTGCCAGGCACAGAGGCGAGACTGACTGGTCTATTGTTTTTCATTGGGTCATCCATTTTTCCCTTCTTGAAAATGATGTTATATTTCCCTTTTTCCAGTGATCAGGAAATCCACCTGAGTGCCATGATTTTGCAATTACGATGGATCGTGGCTTAACAACTTCATCTGCCAGCTCCGTCAGGACCTATGGATGGATTTCATCAGGTCCCATGGACTTGTGTACATTCAGGTTCCTAAGATGGTCTCAAACCAGATGCTCTCCTACAGTGGGCCTAGGGTCTTCGTTCTCACAGTCCCTGTATATATATGTGTGTGTGCACATTATGTATGTATACATACATATGCCAAAAATTTTAGGATTAGAATTCAATCTTCTTGAGTACTTTGATTATGTTACTTAATTATGTTTTGTGTTACAAAAGTAATCGTTTTCTTTGATCTGACACAAACCCCTGCAAAAAATATATATGCAAACGTGTTTCAGCCTCTACATATGTCATTATCTTTTGGGTGGATCAACTTAAACCAAAGTAAGCGAGGACTAAATCATCTGATTAGAAGACCGTATTGCTTCATCTAGACTGATGTGGTCTGATCTGAAAGAGATTTTAAAATGTTTCTTTAATAAAAAAAAAAAAAAAAAAAAAAAAGATAACTTTTTATTGGAGCTTATTTTTATTTCACAGCACTGGATTTTCTGAAAGTTCACGTCATCATATTTTCTACAGAGTTCCCTTCAGAATTAGCAACAAGTTCAGGTCACAGTGCAGTTCAATACAAGTACCTAACACAGATAAATTTACCTGGACAGTTAAATGCAAAATTCGACCCTCTAATATCCTAGCTTATGATACAAATTTAGTTATTCCATGATCTTTAAAGTATCTAAAGATTCACTGTGACTGAATTTGAAATTCAGAAAATATTATCAGCTTGGTTCACATGAAAATATTTATGTTTGCTTCACCTGATTGTTAAAGTCATCCATTGCAACAGACTTCTGTGGAAGTATTCAGACCTTTCTTACGCATGTACATTATAACAAGCAGCCCATATACCTTGTGGCAAATCTTATGCACAAAAATATTAGCCATTTCCTAAACTTAAAATGCTAATGAATAAATGTACATTTAGCTTCACAGAAGCATCTTTTTAAATGCCAAAAATTGTTAATGCATTACTGCTGTCTCTCCAAACAGCTGTGGCATTATACAAGAAGTATCTAAAGAATTACATAAATTACATAGATGAATGCACATTATAGGATTAGTAGTGATATTATGGATGTTTCCAGTCTATGAAGGAATACATTATTACTTAGACCTCATCTTCCTCAAAGTAAAGAGTCTCAGAATCCATTTTCTGAGGACAAGAAAACTTTTTAATAATATCAACCACTATTTACATATTGTCAGCTGAATTACAGGAAAACATTTGCTGATCAAAAAGTCACAAAGCTCACTGTGCTATGATAGTTACATGTTATTTTCACACTGAAGTGTTGAGCACCATACAGCTTATTTTAGGTACGTCATCAAAGTTTTCAGTTTTGGCTTTGATATTTCAAAGTACTGCCAACATTTTTACAGTCGAATTTCTTCAGAAAAATCTTAGAGGACTGGAAAGAGAATAAGAAACACAACTAAGACAGATGGTTATCCAGTCATTCTGCAGTGTCAACAAGTGAATGTATCTCCTTAAGTGTAAGACTTTGTCAGGATTTTGTTAGCTTTGGACAGTTCAGAAATGGTAGCCAATTCAAATATATGTGGAAGGCTATTATTTCTTTCAAATGAGGGCCTAAGCAGCAATGCCAAAATTCAGCAGATTTCCTGCCCCTGCCTCCCACCTAGGTGGGGTGGTGAAGTCAGAAACCAAAGAGCACCCTCTTTTGCAGTCAACAATAGATCTTGATCTATTTTCTGTTCTGATATTTCTCCTTCTGTTGCTGCTTTATTCTACTTTGAAATCATAATCCTCTGTTCATCACAGAATGGGCTGTCTTGAAGGACTGAGATTCAACAGTTATTTTTAAAAAAATCCTGCAAATGTGGGAAAGGAAACATACAAATGCCATGCAAATAAAGCTGATGTGGGCTAACTTGGGGTGGGGGAGAAAGGATGAAGTCTAAAATTATATAAAAATAGGAAATAGCTAACTAAAATTTATCCTAGTATTTCTTTAGCTATACAGACCTCTAATTTCTTCTTTTTTCCTTTCCAAGGGAGTTTTTAAGATACCAGAGAAAATCATCAGTGTTTCCTCAATTCACTTCATTTTAACTTCATTTAAAAGACATTCATTCAGGTATTAAGGTCATAGCACAAAAGTTTCCTATTGTCCTTATACATGACATACAATAATTGAATATTATCTTTACCTCGCTGTCCCTTTAGAAGCAATTACCTTATTTCACATTATCTCCAATTTATTTGTGCCTTTTGTGAGCTCCAGTCTAAACTTGAACTTATTCTCTAATCAGCATAAACATGAATCCTGCTCCCATTATTGTCATTCTTCATTTCTGCTCCCCTTTTCCTTTTGAGTTTTTTTGGCAGCTTCTGGAAAACATTAAGTGCATTTCAGTGCTGAAAAATTAAAATGCAATAAAAAATAAAAATTTGTTTATGCTGTTTGTTTTGGTTTTCTTGGGTTTGTTGGGTTTTCTTTTTTTTTTTTTTTTTCATCTAGAAAACCACATTGTTGAATCTTTGTTCTGCAAAGAATTCATCAATATTCTAGTATAATTATACCTGGTAAACCTCCTAGTGAAAGTACTATGTATGAGGAGAGACATGATTGTGTCATTATCACTGATTTCCAAAACACAACCTTTTAAGCATTTTTATTTATAACTCTATTCCCCAAACAGATATTGTTGGTTAATGTAGGATTTTTCTTTTCATCCTTTTTGCTGACAAAACAGCTTTTTCATGAAAAGACACTAAGCCTCTAACCCAAGCACTGTTTTCCCCATTCAGTGTTGACACAGCCAATTTCTGAAGTTTCCAAAGCAGACTAATCAAGAGGTCTTTTTTAGTCAGAGGTTTATTTTAGGTGTCTGTATCCAGGTGCTGGCAGTGGGTGGGCTGCAGGGGTGGTCTCTGTGAGGAGAAGAGAGGGGCTGCCACATGCCCTACACAGCCACTTCCAGCAGACTCATCACAGAACAGTGCTGAACCCTTCAGACTGGTAGTACCTTGGGAAAAATGTATTCAAGAAGGGGAAAAATGAGGTGTGAGAAATAAAACTACCAATACTGTGAACACCAAGGGGTACTGTGTACCCCCTGGAGGGGGTACTCCAGGAGCTGGAAGAGGTGTTTCTCTGCAGCTCATGGAAGCTTTGGAGGTGATTATTGTGAAGGAGGTATTCCCTGCAGAACATGCAGAGGGCCATGCCAGAGCAGGCGGGTATTTCCTGAAGAAACTGGAGCCTGTGGAGATAAGCCCAAGCTGGAGCAGTTTTATCCTGAAGGACTGCAGCCCATGGAGAGGACACATACAGGAGCAGGGGAAAAGAGTGAGGAGAAGGGAGTGGCAGGAGCTCAGCTTCTTATTCCCCATCGCCCTGTGCTGCTCAGTGTGGGTGAAGAAGCTAAAGGGCTTGGGAATGAAGGAGTGAAGTTGAGCCTAGGAAAAAGAAGGGTTGTGAGGAAAACATTTTAATTTGCCCCACACTCTCTGAACCTATTTTAACTGGCAATAAATTGCATTTATTTCCCCCAAGTCAAGTTTGTTTTGTTCTGACAGTAACTGGTAAGTGACCTCTGTCTTTATCGTGGCCTATAAGTTTTCCTTTTTTTTTATCCCCCTGTCCTGCTGGAGCAAGAGTGAGAGAGCAGCCGGGTGGCTGTCTGGAAATCAGCTACATCCAACCCCCCACAAGCTTTTATATGTCCTTGGTCCAAGGTCCTTACCAAAGTTACAATTTATGTCAGGAACAAGACTGTGTATTCTTACTAGTCCCAACAAATAGCTTATTCTTTTGGGCCCTGAAATTTCAGAGTAAGCTGCAAATTCTTTCTTTCTGGTTTTGAGTTGTTTTTTTTAACAAACTAGAAAGTTGGTTTGGGCTTGTTTAATTACGGCTATTTTGAATAATGTGGCTTCATTGCTGAGTAGCGTTATGTAAAACTACATAGCAAACACGATGCATTGTACAACAGTGATTAGGCGTAGTGTGTTATAATAAACAGGTTCATTGTATTAGGAAAGGGTAATTTTTTACATGCTGATGTATCACCAATATGCAGGATTTTGAGTATCAAGAAATGAGATAGTTAAGAGCTTCTCATCTTTACCATTTTATCAAAGTGCATCCACTGGAACATCGCATACAAGTGGAAACCAATTCTACTGGAATGTGGCAGTATGAAATATTATTCACTAACTATTCCCATTACTCATGTTAGATAGAAGCAAGATGGCATCAAAGGAATCTAACTGCAGAGACTCGAATGGTGAATAAAACTAATTAGAGTCACATTTAATATCTTTATGTGGTTTATGTCAAACTAACAGTATGTCTGTACTTCCCATGGCAAGTAATAGGTCTCTTAATTTTTCTACAATAAATCACCACAGTCCTCCATCTCGGATAATACTTGAATAACGTGAAATTACAAGAATATTGTTAGAGAAGTATTTTAATCTTCTGTCTACCTCACCAGGAAGAATGTTAATGTACAAACCCAGTTTTATGGTTAATGTTTCAATCTGAGGTGTGAGATAATAATAACTTCTATTTTCTGAAAATAGAAGATTACAAAAGGACTACATAGATTACAAGAGGACTATGTTACTTATTGTGAATAGACTAGTTTAAATAAAACTTGTCTGGTAATAAGAGAGAGGGCTTTCTCCCATTTTCTATTATATATGACTTATCCTATAGAAATAGAAAAATAATTCATCAGAATCAATGAAGTCACTCTGGGTTGTGACCATTGTAAGTCAAAGAGAAACTTGGATCATTGAGTATAAGTACCAGGAAATAAAAGACAAATTTTTCCTTATATGAGGAATTACTTACATTTTCAGATCATTTTCCTATGTTTAAATGCCTACAAAAATGCAAACAGAAGGGAGAAAATATGCTATTCAGTTCCTCTGTAAAAATACATGATATCTAAGATGTATGTGAAAGGTGATCCCAATTCACCTTTGAAAATGCAGACCTGCTAAATATTACAAAGGGATTTTATCTACCTCAAACTAGTCACATTAATGTTAATCATGCATATGAAAGATAGGCATCTCAAATCCATTTTAAATATGATGGAGAGAAATAGGTACATTGAATCAGTCTCGAAATAGAATAGAATAGGTGCTCAAAGTACGTGAAATGAAAAGCCATGTCATTATTTTTTCCCCTTTCCAATTAAATGAAAGTCTAAGAAGGCTGATTTCAAGATAGACAAGACCATCTAAATGAGATGTGATCCAGTCTGTCTTATGCTTTTTAAAAAATAAACCATGCTTACTTGGTTTGTGTTACATGTTATGACTCATGGGCACACACAAAAACAGATGTCTGGCAGTGCCCACTTGGATGCGGTTGGTGTAATTTTCTTTTCTGCATCAACAATGGGTAAAAAAAAAATGTTTGACTCCACTCCAAGTGCAATGGTTGTCAGCAATGATAACAGAGAGCTCAGAAGAGCTGGTCCAGTTTCACTCCAAACCAAGAAACTGCCAGAACATATATGCAGATTTATGACAACCATGGCTGTTACAGATCTTTATTTCATCATATTTCTACTTAATATTCCTATTTAGCACTAGTTAGCATTAATTAGTATTAATATTTAGTACTAAGAAATATTAAATAGCTCCAACATACTCGGTAAATTAAAATCAACTTGTTCAAAATTCTCACAAAACCAGAAAACAATCTATATTTATAGCTAACCAAATTTTGTTCTGGTTGTAATTGCATTGCTGAATGTTGTAGATCAAATCCTCTACATCTGGAAATGCATAATCATTGTTGGAAAGGAATTTTGTTCGGTTTCCTTGTGTTCAGCCACATATGAGCTTTTAAAGTGTTTTCCCAAAGTACAGAATATACAATATACAGAATAGGACTCTCAATAAAACATTGTAATTGAGCATCTCATGAATGTCCTGGTTTCTGCAGTAGCAGTTATTTTTTCTCCTTCTTAGTAGCTGGTGCAGTGCTGTGTTTTTGACTTTCGAACTGGGAACAGTGCTGATAATACCAATGGTTTTAGTTGTTGCAGTTATGTTTACTCTTGTTGCAGTTATGTTAATTTGACCAACGAATTTCTGAGTCTCATGCTCTGCCAAGGAGGAGGGGAAGCTGTGACGAAGCAGAAACAAAACACCTCACCCAAACTAGTCGAAGAGGTTACCATACCACAGCACATCATGACCAGTATATAAACTGGGGGGATTTACCTGGAAGGGTAAGATCACTGCTGGGGCTGGTCTGGGTATCGGTTGGCAGGTGGTGAGTGGTTGTATTCTCTTACCTTGTTATTTCCCTTATAATTATTATTATTGGTGGTAGCAGTAGTGGTTTTGTATTATACCTTAGTTACTGAACTGTTCTTATGTCAACCCATGGGAGTTACATTCTTTCAGTTCTCCTCCCCATCCCCCTGGGTGCGCAAGGAGGAAGGGGGGAAGTGAGCTAACAGCTGTATGGCTGATTTACGGCTGGGCTTAAACCAAAACAATGAAATACATAAACAAAGATGTAACACAGTTGCTAGTTATGTATAGGCTACAGAACTGCCACATTGTTTTCAGCATCTTTCAACAAGCTGTTGCACAATATTTTGCATGTCAAAAAACCTTATTTCAAAATTTTTAACTTCTCACAAATCCTTTATGTTCTCAAATGAAAGGTGCTACTAGTGTATTCCCAAAATACAGAATTTTAAAAAAGAAACATCATCTTCAAAATATCAGGTACATTTTATAAGACAACTATACATAGGGTGCATGGGATTGGCATTTGAAAATAATTATGAAAATTAATTACAAACAGCTGATTAATTGTAACTTTAATATATAATTAGCACTAAGTAATGCCAATAAGAAGTTTCTGTATAGTCAATCACTTTCTAGCAATTAATTAAGATCTTATTCTATTTTATTGCTGGTGAAACCAGGTTGATTGCTTACTAGTTACTTCTTTTTAAAAGTTTGAGACCAGTTTTAGAAAATTATGTATTTGAGTCACACATATTTCTATTAGCAATGCTGGGAGTTTAAAAAGCTTATCTTGTAAAACCAAGAATTTGGGTTTGTCAGTAATGATATTGATATGATGCTGTCTTGCTGGAAGGTGGTGAACAGCAAGGTAATTTAATATTCCAACATTGTAGTTGAGACATGTACAAGCCTTTCAATTCATATTTGCTACATTAAATTAATTTTTCAGGAAAAACTAAAGGATGCAGTAATAATTCATAACAAGAAAAACTTTTGTGTCCTAAACAACTAATCTTATTTCATCTAATGTTTTCAGCAGAACAAGAATATTTGGAGACATATGTAAGTACATTACTTTCGTATGTGTTCTATAGCATTACAGTAAGTGTAAGTCTTAGGTAAACAAATTATTGCTCAAACATTCAACAGCTAGGCATGAGATCTTGAGAAGAGAAAGTCAGGCACTGAATTTAACTTCCTGTCAATAAAAGTCCATAAGACCATTAATAGAACATACTGTTTTAAAAGGTGCTTGAGTATTTACAGTGACAGTATCATGTTTATTAGCAATTTTTCTGTTTGCTTATTTTGACATTCATGTTACTTAAAGATGCTTCAGAACCTTGCTGTGCTCTGGAACAAATCAAGCAAACACTGTTGTAATTGTTGTTTTAATGATGCCTCTCACTTAACTACTAAAACACGTCGGTCTGATTTCTGTTCTGCCTAGTGACATCATCAAGAAGTTGGCAGATGCTGATCATTTTCAAAAACCAGGTGCCATATTATAAAGCCTAATGGATGAGTTTTCAAATGTACAAAGAAAGTAGCTCTAATTTCATTTCACTGTCCATGAGACTCTAGACATAAAACAGCCAAGTGGAGAACCTTGATGAGCACTGGTTATGCATGTTTGTCCTAAAACACTGCTGCATAAAAGGATCAGCTTTCTGGAACTGAGAAACCAAACCTCCATAAAACCCATAGGAGCTCTCATGTAGGGCCCATTATATTTGAGTTTAATTCAATCATCAGATTTATCTCTTTATTTCAGCTTCATTGTCATGCTAAAAATATCAAACTGGGATTACAAATCTAGATTTTGCTCTCACAGGTGAGAATACTGTGGGCATGAAGACAATGGAAGACGTTGGAGAATTAATGAAGAAAAAGACCAAAAATTGTAAATGCTGCCCATGTCCTTTAAGTGCTGTATTTTGATTATAGGCTAATTTTAATTCTATACCAGAAATATGTCACTCATAACTGGGAGAAGAGAAAGAGCAAAAGAGAAGAATAGATAGAAAATAAACTAATTTGCCTCTTGAAGATGAAGTGCACCACATCAGTGCAAACGTTAACAGACCTTAAGACAGTTTGTCTACCAGGTATGTGTTTTTAAAGTATTAGGTGCTTAATAGTACCATGAACAGTAGATTTCATGCTGTTATAGAAAAAAAAAAAATAAGTGTTTTTCAATCTTTTCACTTGATGCCTAAAACTAGGCGAATACAGTAAACCGCAATCTGCAGACAATTCACAATGTGGCTCACCACATCTTGTGCTAGGTGAACAGCAGCACACCAGAAACACTTTCAAACCAGTTAATTGAATCTCTACTAAGCAATATATTGACTTGATGTTGCTCTTCTGATTTATAAACTGTTATTAAATAGTACTGACCCTTCTTTTCATACTTAACTGGTCTGTTCTGTATCTTCACTTTTTAACTCTTAAAGATAATTTTGGCTTCCATTTTTATGCCATTTATATCACTGTGAAATATGACTAATAGATAACAAGTACCCAATTTAGACTGGGTTTAAAAGTTTTCTCAGCCTTAAAGAAACATCTCTTCAAATACCTGGAATTGATCTAGGCAAGACAGAGGAAAGGTAAGAAATATTACTATCACATTTTGCAAATAAGAAACCCAGAAAGATCAAACTACTTTGTGTAGTCATACTGAGTGTCCTACCTCAGGCTGATGGATTCAGTTCCTCCATTACAAGCCAATGACCCTTTGAAATTCTGGAGTTTCAGGCATTTGCTTCTTCACAATGTTAACTTCCATAAACCAGTCCCTCAGTTGTAAGGAAAGTTTAATGGATTCTTCAGTCTTTTTGATGGCAAAGGATTTGGGAGGTTTGGGAGTTTTTTTACTGTTCTGTGCAGTGAGTCAGAAGACTCTGAATACGCTCTGGGGTAATATGAAACAAATGTTAAAGTCAGTGTCATGAGCATCATCCTTACCATCCAAAGTATTAAGTATATTTAGGGTAGTGTTAGAAAATAAGACAGAGCTGCTGGAGTCCAGCCCCGCTCCCACAGAATTTTTCATACCATCATACTCAAGCTGTGCAAAGTCAATTCATTTTCCTTTTCTCATCTTGTCAATATTGACATAAAACTTTTTCATAAGGAATATGAGACAGACAAGACCTGCTAATTGGGAGGGGGTGGGGAGGAAGAAGGTCTTTCATTATCAGCACAAGCTGTGCAGCCTCATGAACAGTGAGTGATCAAATCTAATAAAGATAAACCCTTGAATTCCTGCTGGTCTACTGCAGCAACACACTGTGAAAGCTTCAGGCACTGATTTGGGAGAGACTGAATCCAAACATATGGAGGGACTGCCAACAGACATGCAGGAGAAAAACAAAGCTGAACTCCTGCATCTCTATTTCCTGCTGCATCTCTCTGGCCTTAGGCTGCAAAGCCATTTCAGATGCTGATTTTTAACAACAAACAATGAAAAACAGTTAAAAATTAGTCTTAGCATACAAACAGTTTCTCCCTAAAGAAGTCAGAGTATCTGGTATGGGACTGTCCTAGGTTCAGTAGTAGCAGTCATTTTTCTCCATCTTAGTAGCTGGTGCAGTGCTGTGTTTTTGACTTTCAGCCTGGGAACAGCCCTGATAGTACCAATGTTTTCTGCTGTTGCTAAGCAGTGTTTACACTGACCAAGGAATTTCTGAGTCTCATGGTGTGACAAGGAGGAGGGGAAGCAGGGACGAAGCAGAGACAGGACACCTGACCCAAACTGACCAAAGAGGTATTCCATACCACAGCATGTCATGCCCAGTATATAAACTGGGGGGGTTTACCTGGAAGGGTTAGATCACTGCTCGGGTTGGGCTGGGTATCAGTCAGCGGGTGGTGATTGGTTGTATTCTCTTCTCTTGTTGTCTCTCTTATAATTATTATTATTATTGGTGGCAGCAGCAGTGGTTTTGTGTTATACCTTAGCTACTGGACTGTTCTTATTTCAACCCATGGGAGTTACATTCTTTTGATTCTCCTCCCCATCCCTCCTGGAGCAGGGAAAGAAAGGGTGAGTGGCTTCACGGTTCTGGGTTGCCAGCTGGGCTTAAACCACAACACGGATAAAACGGGACAGGGAACTTAAGGAAGAAATAAGTGCAAAGTGAGAATGATTAACTGCCTTTTCTCTACGGAAATTTCCAGATTTAAGGTTCAACTGAACATTTATAACCATGTAAAAAAGACCACCTGTATTTCTGATGCTGAAGTATTTCCTGGAGAAGCCAGATATTTTCCTACCATTTCTGTAAGGCATAGATTGCATGATACCTTCCAAGATAAGACTGACTGATTGATGGAAGGAAGAAAGGAAGGAGAGAAAGAAGGTATATCAGAAAGGTGCAAAAAGGAGCATAGGTCAAGATAAACGTATGGCCCCTGCACTTTCATCTATATTTCAATGGAAGTTGTGAAACTGAAAGTTGAATTATTAAAAACTTAAAACAGAAACGGAGGAGGATGTCATATATCTAATTAACTAAAATACAACAAAAAAAGTTTTTAATGGCAAGTGTGATTGAAGTTGGATATCCCTATTTATAAGAAAGCACTGACATAGATTATTTATTAGGCTGGGGAGTCTACAGCATTGGAGATGGAAAACTGCAAGAACACCTAACTTTTAATAACACAGGGACAGTTAATCCTCCCTTCAGAAAGACAGTCTGTTTCAAAGTCCTTCTCATTTTGATTCACAAAGACCCATTGCTTATTAAATGTGCTCTTTTTGGGAAAAAACATGAACATATTTGGAAGTGTACCATGATGAGGAATCTAGCTGCTTGGTGTATTTAAGTGGGCACAGTTGTTGTCTTAATAACCTCAGCAAAGAAAGGAACAGCAAAGTGGAGTTCTATTTCTGTTACCTACTTTTGTCTTCAGTTTTTTGTGATCTGTCAGCTTGATCATGACGTTAGATGAGCAACAGCAACACAGATCAAGTGCTTACTGTTCAATTGTGTGAACCTAATAACTAAATACCTCAGTATGAAGAAATATGCTTTTGTACAGTGCAAGAAGGGCTTCTCCCTGTGAAGAATTTCATTACAGAAGTTAAACATGGTGAAATACCACTACTTCAAATGTTATAAGGTACTTACAAGTGTGCCTCTTAAAACATCTTTGGAAACAGTCACTCACTGTTTCACGTTATTCAATGAGAGCCTCACAGTTGCCAAAAACAACTTCTCAATGCAAAATAACTTTTTTTCTGTTACCTTCAGTAAAGAGTAAAAAGCCTTGGGATTTGTGGGGTTTGGGGTGGGGAAGGGTGTTGGGGTTTTTTATTTGGTTTTTTTTGTTTGGGTTGGGTTGGGTTTTTTTGTTTGATTCTTTCTTTCCTTTTTTTGTTGTTTGGGATTTTTTTTTTTTGTAGGTTTTCTTTGTTTTGTTCTCCCCACTCCCTCCCTCCCCAATCCAACAAAATATTGCCATATTCTCTATCTAAATTAGATATTAAGATTTTTTTTCCAAGCCTAATTAAATTTAAAGGTAAGCAAAAAGAGGAAGTGATGTTAGAAAAAAGCCAAATTCTTGAATCTCAACCAAATTAAAATATCTATATTAAACTGTGTTCTCTCATCCCTGAACACTAGTACTTACTTATCAAGTCTCTTTCTACTAAATGCATCAAAGAAAGTGGAGCACTGCTAAATCTGGATACACTAAAGCAGATATACTTTACTACATTGAGAAAAGAGAGAGAGGATTTTGTGGGATTTTTGAAAGAAATTACATCTACTAATACCACAGAACATCACGATTTACATTATTACAGAGGAGTGCCAAATGAGTTAATAATCATTGGACTTTTGTGCTAAAGCATCACAAGAAACTCTTTAACAATCATCTGCCAGAAAAGCACAAGTTCAAAAATCTGTCACATACAGAAAATGTCACAGTACATAATGAAAAAGCATAAGTTATATTCAGTGAACTTTTTGCTAACTCATCAAACTACAAACTTAAGGTTTCACTCTACTCACGACCTGTGAGTGACACCAAAACATACAACTAATGCAACAGCTTGTGTAGTGTTTGTTCAATAGAGTCAAAGGATGTGAATCATGCCTGAGTAGAAATGCTGTCACCCTAGCAAATAAAAATAGATTCTCATCTGGCAGGAATCTTGCTAATTCTCCTGGGATTTGACATTTCCTTTTACTATAGGCTGTTATAAATTTTGGATAGGATCACTCAGCTTTCATGTTACCACAGATTTGCAAGGAAAGAAAGATTTGTTAAGGGAGAAGAAAAAGTGAGAGCAAAGGCAACATAAGGTAGCTCAGAAGTGAGTGTTTTGCTCGGAAGGAGGCTGCCAGGGACATCGGGGCACCTATGGGCATTGCTGTCCCTGCCCAGTCCTTGGGTTCGCCAAATCCTCCCTACAGCTTGTGACTAAATTTCAGTGCCCCAGCTGCCCTGCTCCTGTCTGGGACAGTGGGACGGGTCCTGCCTGCCATGCCTTGCTGTGCCAAACCTGTCAGAAAACCCCTGCCACTGCAACTCTCCAGGGAGTCCCTGTCCCCTGCCAGATATAAGAAATATCAGGGTTCAGGTTCCATTTCTCAATCCAGACTGAGATATCGAGTCTAATTGCACTTCACATGGTTAGGAAAAAAAGATCAGAGACTAAGGTTTGCAGCCTTGACAGTGAGTCTCAACCACTACTTCACACAGTTGTCCTTTTTTCTGCGTTCTTACTGTCAGTTCTATGTTGCACAGTGATTCAGTTACTGTATATAAGAATTGCAGATAACCCTCTTAAAGTCTATTGTGGAATTCTCTGTATTTCTTTGTTTTCACCATTGCCTGCGGACAGAAGGAGGGATCCTTACTGTTCTGGACCCTCACTTTCCTCAGGCACTGCGCAGTGCACAGTGCCCTCTGAGGAAGTAGTTTGTTCTTTCCTCTAAAACCACATTTTCTAACATGACAGGAATATGACAGCCAGTCACTTTGGTCAAAACATGACCCTGTATTCAACATATTCTTTATGCAGGTCTAGCCCAAAATATCATTATTTGCCCAGTAGAAGAACAAAGCACCGGGACCCAGATGTGAAGTTGGTGTCGGTTGTTTTAGATGTGTTAAAGGCAGCGTTATACAGATCAATGCAGGACATAACTTTTGCCAGACCTCTCTGCTTGATTTAGCTGGCTATTATGTCTTCAGTAGTGGCCTGATTCTAAAAGACAGTTCAAATTCTAGGGGACCTATGCATCCTATCTCTATTTCAAATTTTAAGTTAAGAAAGAGATCTGAAAGGTGCAATTTAAAAGTATTATCTTCATCATTCTTATACTTGCATTTACATATGAAAGAACATGAAGGAGTTTAAGATCACTGACTCAGCTTGGGGATATATATTTGTGGCAACATAAGTTCCTTCTCTGAACAAAATACTTATATCTAAATGTTTTAACATTGCATTTATTACCTGTGTAAAGCCTTGAAACTAAATACCACTGCAACTTGAATGCACAAAATCAAAAATACAAAATCTGATTTGAACATGTTGTTAAATATTTCAACTCAATCTTAAATTCAGATGCAACTCCTTCTTGGTTAAAAATAACAGCCTGCAAATAGACCTTTAATTCAATATGGTATTATTAAAATTATTAGAAAATAAGATATTCGAAAACATATGTATAAAGTACTTTACACACAATCTAAAATCATTATGGTGTTCTTTTTTCAGATGCATCCCACGATTATTTTTAAGATGGGCCTACTATGAGTCTGTAGCTCTGTGTTTTCAACACAGTAATGAAAAAAGCTTCCAGTAACAAGTATTCACTAGAGGTATTGCCTATTTTAGAAAAAAAATTGTCTAAAATTCCTCTCTGTAGCCTGTACACCACCCTCAGACGGTAGCATAGTGCTGCAAGTTTTACAATTCCAAAACAGATTTTGATGTTTCTGTTCTCACTATGCAGCCTGGAGCATCAGGGGAAAAAAATACCAAAGTACTAAGGTTAAGATTTAAGGAAAAACAATTTATTTTCAGATCAGATACCTGCTGCTTCCAATTTAGATATTGGATAACCTATCTGAAATGAAAGCATCAGACCGAGAGTGCTTTGCTAACCTCCTCTAATTAGAATCAGCTAGTTCATTGCATCTCTAACCAGAATCACCTCCTCTTCTTTGCCTGACCAGGGTGACTTGCCAAATGGGAGGGGCGCACGTTGTCAAGGAACATCACAGCCTCCAGATAAGGAATGGAGGCTTTGAAGAAACTGTGAACACCCTCTGGGGAAGAAATTAGACTTGTGAACTTAGAGGGGGGAATAAAGGCATACAAATGGTTTCAACAAGAACTGAAGACAAATGTCAACAGGGATGTTTCCAACTGAAAATCACCTGCTGGGGAAGAAATTAGTTTTGAACACCTAACTTAAATCAATGGAGTACATGGGAAATGTCTTAAATTGTCCACCTTTGTCAGGAAATCCGGGGTTTTAATTCCATGGCCTTCTCTAAGCAAAGTGTGTCCCTGGAAAAGAATAACCCTAGATGAACTGCAGCGTAATAATAAGAACATAAGCATAAGAGCAGAAAAGCAAACATAATGCATCTGAGCAAAGGACCACGTAACCTGTATCACATTTCTGAAAAGGGCCTGTAGTATACGCACAGTGAGAGAGCTTAAGAATTGCAAAAGAAGAGATGGCTGCTTTTTCCCACTACTGTTCTACTTCCAGCAGTCTGTCATATAGAGGTTTTTTTGTTGGTTTTTTTTTTTTTTTTTTTTTTTTTTCCAGTTAAAAGCTGCATCTGTATCTTGTTTGGTAGCACTTGATTGATTCTTTTTCCATGAATTTGTCTAAGAGTTTTTCAAATCCATTTATGCAGAGTGCCTCCACAGGAGCCTCTAGTGATGAGTTCCAGCCTTTCCCTGCATGCTGTGTGAAAGAGCACTTCCTTTTCTTTGATTTATACCTGCAGCCAGACCATTTCATTTTGACTCTCTACTGGTCTGTTGTAAGAAAAAGAGAATAATTGTTCACTGTTACATTTCTCCATGCTACTCTATAGCATATCCCTCCTCAGCTGTTTTCCAAAATGAAGAGCCCACATCTCATGAAATACTTTCTATACCGTACTGGGACTTGGGGGGATGGAGTTAACTTTAATCTACAAATTGCAAAACTCTATAGTCAACCTCAAACCTTTAGTGTGAAATGCTAAAAGCTGCAAAACCTAAGCCTGATGCAATTATAGGATTGTTACTCTGTAAGAACCATATTGCCGTTGACAGCAACATATGAAAATCCTTACATTAATTTTGCTTAATGCTGATCTTAAAAGACTACAGTCCTGGCCTATTAGGCTCACTATCAACCTGTTATGAGAACTTACTGTGTGACCCAGAGATTGGTACCTGGTGTCCTTTGCTATGATTTTCAAGACTGAGATGACAGCAATGGACTTGAAAACATGAGAGCACTTTGAAAAAAGACTGAATCCCCATAACTCTATATAACTCAGTGATGGCAATTGCTGATCACTGAAAAAGTGTAACCTTAAGAAAAGACTGCTATGTGCATGACAAAGAAACAGCAGCCAAGCAAAAATCAACCACCTGATTTTGCAGGATAAGGCATGTGCCACCATGGGGGAAAGCATTAGTAGCATTGCAAGCATGTAGTCTGGAGAATGGAGGACAAAGGCAATAAGAACTGCCTAGAAATTCAAACAACTTATAAAATGCAATTTGTAAAGGGAAGATGGGAATAGGAATTCCTACATGAGATCACCATGGGAATTGTCTCATTGGGACATCATCTGAGCTTGTGGTGCCCTGCCTACAGGTTTTCCTGCCTGCTCCAGTCCTCTCTGCTCCTATCCCCTACTCTCAATACCTGATTTCTCAAGGCCCTTTTGACCCGCCAACCAGTTCAGTTACCCAGGACAAGATACGAGGAGATGAGAGACTGTGTGTTTCCTTGTGTGTGTATTTGCATGTGTGAGAGAGTGCATGTGCTGTACGCTTACAGAACAGCGGAATTTACTCAGAGTAGCATAGAAAATAGACTGCAACCTAAGCTATAGAGGAAGGCAGAAACAATCTGTCCAAAACAAAGACTTAACTCCTTCTTGACAAACCCAGGTATCAGTTTAATTAAGCACATGAGAAAGACATCTGAACCAGGCAGCCATGGCAATTTCCCAAACCTGTTGAAACAGCATTGAAGCTGCAAAGCATCCCCTGTCCAGCTGTCACCATCTGGAAGCAGCTGGAGGGACTGGCAAAACACCAGGATGCTCAGACACAAAGCATCCTTCAAATGCGCTGAAGTATCAAGAAGATTCAAATTTAGCTGGAGTAATAGGAGATTAAAGAGTAGACTTACCTTTTTTTTTCATGGAAACAAGAGGAATAAGTGCCCTTGCTTGGTCAGACATCCTCAAAGAGTTCCACCAACTGTATGAGTCAGGATTTACATTTACTGAAGCTATATTGAGTCTTTCACAAGATCCTGTGCTTTTCCATGTGCCCAGTGGTCTTACCTTTTAAATAATCTTATCATGCCAGGGTGGAAATCAGACAGGCTCACTCGTCTGTATATCCCAAGTTCCCGTCTGTGGCTCAGAGATGTTTTTGCGATGGGAGTTACTCTTCTAGCACAGCAGAAGTTGCATCACACTCTGAAGTAATAGTTGCAAGGCTTTGACAGATGTTCTGCAGTTTCATATCTGAATTACTGAGAATTCAGATTAAACTGACCTGAAGCTGAAGATTAAACTGAAATATGGTGTTTCAAAGGAATCTGAAACTGCAATTTCACATCTGAAACATTTTTGACAAATGTCATCCATTTCTGGGAATTTATCTAACTTTTCTGTTTAGACTTATTCCTCCTGTATATTCAAACCAAATATTTCTAACTCATTCAAAGCCCCTACTGTAAATAATAGTCAGGAAGTGGGAATTATCGACAACTTCAGTAGCAGACTAATGCAAAAATCTGTTATACTTCTCTTCTATGCCTTGTTCATCTCCAATTATCCCTTATACACCCTAATCATCAAATTTGCTCTTTGTTTTCCCTCATATGACAAAAAAGTAAAAAAAAAAAAAAAAAAAGAAAAAAAAAAGTAAAAAGCAAAAATCCCCAGGAATAAAATCCTCCTCAGCCCCAACAATCATTACATTGCATGCATCAATAGGGTGGAATTCATATGAACTTTTGCACACTGTAGCAAGCACCCATCTAGCCATTTCAGCTTTGCTATACCGGAAGACATCTACAACCATACATGGCTTAGTGGGTACCAAGAACAATGTAGACACACAGAAAAGTATTTCCAGGATAGTTTAACAAAAGCAGCCTTGAATTTGAAATTAAAAAGGAAGAAAATAATGATAAAACCAAACAAACAAATAAGTAGTTGCTGCAAAAGTCTTTCTGAGCTAATAAACAATGAGCTGCAATGCTGTCTGTTTTTAAAAATGCATTTTCATTTCAGTATTCTGACAGAACAGTTTTCTGGCTGGAATGATTTCAGAATGGGACATAGTGAGCTCAGCTTTGCAGTGTTATTTGATCCATAAAGGAAACCCTTGAAATGTCATTTGAAGTACAACCTTTAATTAAAGTAACATAAATGGCACCAAAATATAAAACATATGACAGAGATTTGTACTGAATGACAAGCATTGACAACAGACTGACCAAAGTACACTGAACTGTGCTGGAATTTGATTTTAAAACAACTCATTGGACCTCATTCTCTATTACATGAAGGCTCTTTCACGCTGCCTGGCTGGAGAAACACCTATAAGGTAAATAAGAATAAAACTTACTGGAACTAGGTAATTCTTGTCACTATCACTTAGTCAAAATGATGTAAGTAATCAATTCAGTGTGAGATCTGTTACAGCTCAACTCCAGCTTGAATTTAAAAAAGCAGTAGAGATAAAGGAGACAAACTTAGAAGGAAGGTGAAAGAAATGCAGAAGGGTATAAATTCACATTTGAAATTTAAAAAAACACCAACTAAACCTCTCCCCAAAAAAGGCAGTAAAAGCTGGAAACAAAGTAATTGAAAGGCTACAGTAGTTCAAACAGATGTAATAAATACATTTGCTACTTGACTCCAGTGTGTTACTTGATATCACTGCATAAAATTTTGTGCAATAAGAAAAATAATTTTTATTTCCTGAAATTACATTCTGTAGTGTCACGGGGTCAATCATGCAAGGAAAATTTCAGAACAATAGGGAAATTGCCACCAATTTCTTGCTTAAGAAGGTGTGCAGTTAAGTATCTACCTTTTTGGTCCAACCCCAACCTAAAATATTACAGTCATTATAAGAGGCTAGGCCATTTTTCCATGCTAGGGACTTTTCCAGGAGACTTTATATGTCCTGAGACAATCAGGATCATTAGTACATTACAGCATTATTTTCATTTAAAAAATAAGTATATTCTTAAATCACAATCAGTGGTAAGCAGTAAATATTTTGAGCTTAAATTCTTTTGAAGACATGACACCTGCAGTTTTACTATCATTTTACTATTATTTATCATCACTCTCACAGAAGTCTGACGCTGTGAACTCTCTTAGGCATTATTAGAGCACCTGTAACCAGATCACCCTCTCCCCTTCCACTTACATGCAGGCGTTTCTGCTTGAATTGTTCCTAAATAATGAAACAGCACATGAGGTATTCACAACATGTTACAGACATCTGTACGTCCTTTGTGTGTCTTTTATGGTACTTTCTCATACTACAGTTCAGGAAAGGAAAGTTATGTTGTGTTAGCCATGAATACCATAACCTCTGTGAACTGAACAAAGACAGAACTAAGTATTATTCTTCCTGCACCAGTCATGTTGTAATAAACCAGAGATGTGATAAGAAGTTTTACTGTTAGCTTGAGCAGGTTTATACTGCTAAGAGTATGCATATTCATCATTTTTACTTCTTCCTAAAAACTTCTCTTTCCATGAGGGCATTTACAATTGTCATTCTAAATTTCATTGCTTCTGTGAGGTCCTAACTCTTGAGAAACAAAAATACATACCTCGTTGCAACAAGAAGTGATGAACTACAGCATGATTTTTAAAGTTTTATATTTTAAACAAGTACTTGGTAGAAATCAAACCTTTGAGTATAAATCCAATTCAGACTACATACTATTGACTTTGACACTTTATGGCAGCAGGAATAGTTGAGTGATACATCACAAAAATTATTCCTTTCTGTTCCTGATCATGGCAGCTGTGCTGAGAGGAAACACCGTAGCTGATGGGGCCCATGAGAGAAAGTTGTTACCCTATTCTGTAATAATTACTGAGCCTAACTACTCAGATTACAATGTTTAATGTCTGCTTTAAATGACATTCTAGTAACAGACATGCAGATTGAACCAAATAGCTCTTCCTAATGACATACAAATGATTTCTTCTTCAACAGGGTGAGAGGCACCAAGATGCACATCCATATTATTCACAAAAGTTTAATGGTTTAATACTGATTATTCACAGAAGTTGAATGGGTTCTTTTAATGTATCCAGTAATACCTCAGCCTTGTAAGTGACATCTATATTATTGAATCTAGGAGCTCATCCAAGTTCTCAGGTTCAGACACTCCCACGACTACCCACTTCCAACTCAGACTGAATGACTGGAGGCTGCTCAGACTCTCCTTTCACTCCATCTCTTCAGCTCCTGGTTTCCAAACAAACAAAATAGAAGCATGTAAGCTAGATGGGAGCAGCAGACCCCTTCAATGAATTGCCAGATCAGGACAATCGGAAAACTGTGTTTCTTGCACATGCCTGTGTGAGCTCTGAAACAAGACTGGTGGACTCATCCAAAGAGTCTGGTAACTTCAAACAGAAATTGAACTAATTGTTACTTAGCCTGGTTGCTTCTGTTCTTAGTTGTGGTTGGGTTTTGGGTTTTTTTTCCACTTTTTCTTTACAGTTATTGTTCCAGTTTGTTTAAAATACCAGTAACTTTCAAATTCCATTTTTAAAGGAATGTAGAATCCCCTACAGAATTTTCCAAGAGACAGCTATTCCAATACTACACCAGCAAAGACAGAAAACAGACGTTATATTTTTAGGAAGAAGTGTCTGTCTTTTTCTGTTTGTTAATAGAAAGATTTCATTTCTCAGAGAATGATCAAGAACAAGCAGCAAACACTGCCCATATCAGAATTTTTTGGTGTGGATCCTGTATCTGTAAGAAATGTTTTCTGTGTATTAGAAGTTGTACACTAAGGTTTAGCTTGCATTTGCACTGATGAATTATAAACCACTTAAAATCATAGTGTAAACAACTGTAATGGAAATCCTGATTTGGGAATTTTACCAGCATATGACAGAGCACTCCTGCAATAAGGTCCTTTAATTTGCATAACTGTTTTGTATTTTGTTTTAAACATGCTCTAAATAAATTTAGCCACTCTCAATACCAATATATTGCATTTTAAGGGTCTTTCAGAAATAAGACTGCTTTAGATTAAAATTACTTAGGTTATTTTGCCACAACTACACTACAAATTGCATCTCAATTCATACTTCTCACAGGACCTCTTTCCAGTGAAAATGTTATCCATTTCTCCTTTCCATACAAAGCCAAGTGCAGGCTGCCTGTGATTAGCTGATGATGGAGCTTGAGAAAGACTATTTTAGTCTGGGTAACTGTGGAATCTCTAGGTAACACCAACACAGGGGATTGCTTGTCTTTTTTCTTGTTGATATCTGGTCACTTCCACTTTCCTCTACAATCCAGGATTCTAAAGATATGGGAATTTATAGTCCTTTCTAGTTGCAGCAATGAAAATGAGAGCATCAAAAATTGAAAGGGAGAAATTGCAAGACTAGTAAAAAGTGGGGAGTGTGAAAATACAAGAATATAAAAAGAGTCAATATACAAGAGTAAGAGACTCCCATAGCATGTATTACATTCATAGGCAAATACAAGAGGTTACTCTATTGTCATACATGAGCAGTAACATAGGAGCACCTGAATGGAAAGAATATTGCAAAGTTCCAAGCTTAAAATTATATTTAGAAAATAAAATTGAAAAACTTAAGACCAAATGCTTCTTCAGTTCAAATTTTGCTATCATTTAACATGTCTGCAAATGCTGAAAAAATATCTCATATATATATATATATTTGGGGGTAACATAAGAGACATGGATAGAGGCAAATGTTTCTGCAAAAGACAAAGTGGTGAAAGGAACAGATAAAAGCAGTTTCTGGCATTCACAGTATAACCTATTTTAGAGTTCTCTCAGAAAATCATAGAATCATAGAGTACTTAGAGTTGGAAAGGACATTCAGATCATAAAGCTTTAACCCCACTGCCATGGGCAGGGACACCTCGCATTAAGCCATGTCACCCAAGGCTCTGTCCAACATGACGTTGAACACTGCCAGGGATGGAGAATTCACAATTTCCTGGGCAACCCATTCCAGTGCCTCACCAACCTCACAGTAAAGAACTTCTTCCTTATATCTAACCTAAACTTCCCCTGGTTTAGTTTGAACCCACTACCCTTTGTCTTACCACTACAGTCCCTAATGAAGAGTCCTTTCTCAGCATCCTTCGGATTCTGGAAGGCTGCTATGAGGTTTCCACACAGCATTCTCTTCTTCAGGCTCAACAGCCCCAACTTCCTCAGCCTAGCTTCATATGGGAGGTGCTCGAGCCTACTTATTATCCTTGTGGCCCTCTTCTGGACTTGTTCCAAAAGTTCCATGTCATTTTTATGCTGAGGACACCAGAACTCTACACAGTACTCCAAGTGAGGTCTCATGAGAGAGCAGAGTAGAGGGGCAGGATCACCTCCCTTGACCTGCTGGTCATGCTGCTTTTGATGCAGTCCAGGATACAGTTGGCTTTCTGGGCTACGAGAGCACACTGCAGGCTCATGTTAAGTTTCTCATCGACCAATACCCCCAAGTCCTTCTCCTCAGGGCTGCTCTCAATCTCTTCTCTGCCCAACCTGTAGTTGTGCCTGGGATTGCTCCCACCCAGCTGTAGGATCTTGCACTTGGCTTGGTTGAACTTCATCAGGTTGGCATCATCCCATCTCATAAGCACATCAAGGTCCCTCTGGATGGCATCCCTTCCCTCCAACGTATCAACTGAACCACACAGCTTGGTGTCATTGGCAAACTTGCTGAGGGTGCACTGAATCCCACTATCCATGTCTCCGACAAAGATGTTGAGCAAGACCGGTCCCAACATGGATCCCTGAGGGATAACACTCGTTTCTGGTTTCCAGCTGAACACTGAGCCATTGACCACAACTCTCTGCATGTAGCCATCCAGCCAGTTCTTTATCCATTGAGTGGTCAACCTATCAAACTGATGCCTCTCCAACTTAGAGACAAAGATGTCATGTGGGACAGTGCCGAACACTTTGCACAAGTCCAGGTAGCTGACATCAACTGCTCTATCCCTGTCTATCAGTTCCGTAGCCCCATCAGAGAAGGACACCAGATTGGTCTGGCAAGATTTCCCCTTAGTGAAGCCATGCTGTCTGTCACCAAACACCTTATTGTTTTTCATGTGCCTTAGCATGCCTTCCAGGAGAATTTGTTCCAAGATTTTGCCAGGCACAGAGGTGAGACTGACTGGTCTGCTGTTCTTCATTGGGTCTTCCATTTTTGCATTCTTGAAAATGATGTTATATTTCTCTTTTTCCAGTTTTCAGGAATTCCACCTGAGTGATTTTTCAAATACAATGGACCATGGCTTAGCAACTTAATTTGCCAGCTCCTTCAGGACCTGCAGATGGAGTTCATCGGGTCCCATGAACATGTACACATTCAGGCTCTTAAGATGGTCTCGAATCAGATCTTCTCCTACAGCAGGCAAAAGGTTTTCATTCTCACAGTCCCTTCATCTTCTTTCCAAGACTTGGGTGGTGTGGTCAGAGCAGTTGCCAGCAAAGACTGAGGCAAAGAAGTCATTAAGAACCCCAGCCTTCTCCAAATCCAGGGTAGCCAGTTCTCCTGATAGCTTCTAGAGAGGGCCCACCTTATCCCTAGTCTGTCTTTTGTTTGCTACATACTTATAGAAGCCCTTCCTGTTATCTTTCACATCCCCTACTAGATTTAATTTTAAGTGGGCCTTAGCTTTCCTAACCTGGCCCCTAGTTTCCCAGAAAATACCCTTGTATTCTTTCTAGTCTGCCTGCTCTTGCTTCCACTTAAATTAAATAAACAAAAGGAGAAGGGCAATATGTGAGGTGGGATTTTCAGCATTACTATTTGGCAGCAGTAAGCAAACAGAAAAAGTTCTGGTTGAAGGTAAAACCTTCCAAGCTGTGGATTTTGTGGGGAAGACTGTAGGGGGTTTAAGGGGTTTCACAGTAGAGAAGGCTGTAAAGTAGTATGTGGTAAAATAATTCTAGAGGAATATCCAATTCAATGTATATGACATCTGACACTGTGGAAAGGATGCTGATTCTGAAGCTGAAGATATCATCAGAGGTGAAGAAGCACAGGGGATTAAGATGTTTGAGAGAATCCTTCCCATGAGAAGGAAAGGTGGCTGGCTTTCTGATATATACTTCATCATCCCACCTAGTTATTTATAGCTATCATAGATGTCTGGTAATAAAAACAGTCCGGACTGATTGTTTTCTGTGAAGCATGATTGCCTAGTCTAACGTCACATAGTGCTTTATTGTTTCCCTGATTAAGACCACTTGTTTGCTGAATATTTTTAAAGAATCCCCAAATCAATTTAATTGGAAGAAAACTCAAAAATATTTTTAGAGTGTTTGGCTCTAGAAAACTCAGATGAATCAAGAAAAAGCAATAATCTGTGTCACTGGCATTTTTCTTCAGTTCATTTTCAGAAATATAATTCAAGAAATTCTACATATCAAAAGAGAAAAGAACAAAACAAAACAAACAAAAAAAGCAGAACAAAAAACCCCTCAACAAAAAACAAACCCAAACCCAAACCTGTAGGGAAAGGACATAACACAGAAGTGTAAGAGAGGCTTTTTTCTTTCTCACTCTAGCTCTGATTTTCCCACTAGATTGTCTCTCAAATCAGTCAAAACAATTAAAAGTGGTACAGAGATGTGTCAAGTTTGGCAGATATATGAGTGGATATATGCATATACACAATATTATAACAATGTGCTGCTGGTAATGATAGCTGGTAATGAAGCATCATTATGGCACTTTAATGGGTCTTATCATCACTACTCCTGTTGGCTTGGAAGTAAACACTGTCCTCAAGAAACGTAACCCAACTTGAGAACTTGCTGGAAGTAGGCATTTGCTACTGTATAGAAAAAATTCTTGGCAATGCAGGTGTTTCATTTCACATTTATGGGCAGTCAAAGAGCATTTAGGGGGCAAATTTTATTGTTAAAAGACAGAGCGGAGCCAACAGTCTTACCATTACAAAAGGGTACAATTACAAATAGTAATTACAAATACAAATAGAACTACAAATAGTACTTTTATCTCTTTTTAGATCCTTGTGCTTGCTGTAGTCTAAGACTTCTTCTGGGCTGACCATAGGTTAGACGCCAAGACCATGTCTTCACTAGACACTCACTATGCTTGCCGATGACAGAAGCTAGAATTTTGTCTGAAGGCCAAAGAAAAGAAAATAAACAAACAAACAAACAAAAAAAACCCTAAACAAACCAAAAATGTTTAAGTACCAATAGGGCGAAACCTTGGTCATGCTGACATAAACTTGTGTTTTAGCCACTGACAGACAGGTGCTGAAAAAATGTGCTGAAGAGAAAAAAAAAACACAACATATTTGTTGATTATGAAGTATGGAATAAAACAATGATTTTCTGATCTGCCTGAGTTTAGTGATCATATTGCTACAGCTAGAGTATATGCTTGATCATATATTTAGCTAAATTAAAAAAAAGTTCAGCAATTATGCAGTCAAAAGGAATCTCTGCATGCATCCAGCTCTACAGTAGGAATTATCAGTAGAAAACCACATACTGAAATATTTGGATTAACTTGAACTGCATGCAGCAAGGATCCTGAGAGAAAAGTGCCCCAAAACCTCTGCTCTACCAAGGGGAGAGTGGACATACACTGGAGGGAATTGCTGATTGACAGATTATTTGGGGAATTTTGGTATTTTTTCCCAGATTTCACACATGTTCTATTAAAAAAATCTCTGTGTCACAGAAAAACTCTATCCTGGCTTCTCTTGAAGCTGAAAGGGTCACACGAAAGGGGGAAGAGGGAAGATAGAGGACTGGTTATTAACACTGTGCCTGATTGATATAATTGAGAAAAGACGATTCACCAGTGCGTTTATATTCTGCTCCTCTCTTGGCACAAGCTCGTAGTAGCAAATATTCCTATTATGAATATGTATTGAGATCGTAATGAAAATTATGGAACTTGTTCATCCTGAAACTGGTCCATTCAGAACCTTTACATTTGACGTTCCAAATTGTATCAAGACTTGTATGGCTTTTTTGTCCATTGTACAGCTCACATGGCAGCAAAATTAGACTTTATCATTTGCTTCGGGCATAGCTAAACTTCCTCTTTATCTACCAGGCTCAAGCTGTAGTTTTCACCCATTGCACAGTGATTAGGACAATGCTTAATCTTACACTTTTCCTACACTACAGCAGCGAGCAGGTAGGTGCAATAAGTTATGTTTAAAATGTGACTGTAATCCAGTGCAAATACTTTCCTAGAGGAGAAATTTAGACCTCTAGTAAGCCATTGATAAATACAAAGATAACAGAAGTCTCTTAAGGATCTATGATCATATCATATCAGCAGAGAGAAAATGTTTTCCTTTAGTACTTCTTCTGATACCTGCTCGAAGACAGTTCACAGTCTGAGGGCTGTCTTCCTCCATTCCCTACAACATGATACTAATTAAGGAAATAAAGACGGTGCTCACAATATGGCCTTTTTTGCGTTGTTTTAATACATCTGTATTCTAACTAAGCCACATTGCCCACGTATTGCCTCCTTTTCTGTGAGGCTTGCTGGAGCTGATCTCAGCCTGATGCGTTAGCTGTAGGCAAAACTTTAGTGAAAAGTGCAGCTTTCACACGAGTACATACATCAGGCTAGAAATTGGAACTGAGCTCCAGGGTGAAACTTGGCCACTGAGTTTTCAACACTGCAGTGCCCAGGAGGAACAATACTACCTGGTAGGAAGAGTTAAGTCAGTACCCTATAGAGTGCAATATGTAGTCAGGTGTCTTGATTTAGATTTTGGAATGACCAAAATATTAAATACTGGGAGTGAGGGGTTCATCCATAACTCCGATTCTCTCTTTGTCTCAGTGTCATTATAGGAGTAAAAAGATTGACTTAGTTGTCAAAATCATGCTTTTGAGTACAGAAAGAAAAAACCGTTTTCTTTTAAGCCACTCCTGTGTCCAGGACCTATCTTTTGTATAATGAATTTGTTATCACAAGTGTACTTTGTTAGCACAGTAGCCTGTGATGGAACCTGCCTTTATAGCTTCCCTGGAACTAAAGAAAGATTTCATCCATTGCTAGGATTTACTAAAATCCCTAAACTTTATCCCCGTCATGTCAGATTGCTGAAGTTATTTTAATATTTTATTTATTCAGAAACTCTTCTAGCCAAATTTGCTGTTATGTTTTTATTTTCCTCTCAGCTTTCTGTTACTTTTGTTACAAATCTTTTGTTACACACCAAACAAAGCACACTTCACAGAGAGCTAGCCTTGTTTAATCTTCTATAGAAATAAGGGCTGAGGTAGATTTACTATTTCTTTGCCTCTAGGACAACACAACATCTAAAATCAGCAAAGCTTTTCATGCTGCCTCATAAAAATAAGCTTGATTAAATACTTAATATTTCTAGATTCTAAAGCCAATTCTGACCTTTTTGATCTTTATGCAACTTCTACAGTATTTTCAAGAAATCTAAATAAAAGGAGACACTGGGAAACTTTACTGTGACTTCTAAAACTTTGTTGACATGTTTTGCATGGAGATACCAGAAAATCTTAGTTAAAGTTGCAAAACAAGAACATAAACTGTCCAAGATTCCAAGTACAGAGAAAAATACTTAAAAATCTATCTTTTGTTTCAGCTACTGCTAGTTTATGCTAGAGAAAGCTATTCCACACTTAAGTATAATTTCCATTCAAATTTCCATTTAAATAGATAGTGTTTGAAATCAATCCCACTTAACTCAGTAAACAATGGTAGTGAGTTAATCCTGCCATGGGAAGGAACTGCTATGCCTCCCTGGTGTCTCCCAAAGAGGTTCATTGTCCTAAAAACATAGGAGGATGCCCAGGAGCTAAACCAAAACTCCTGTAAAAAAAAAAAAAAAAAAATAATTAAAAAAAAAAAAAAAATAGCAGTTGTCTGGAAACATGTTCCAGCCACCAGCTGCTGGCCAGGGCTTAACACAACCAAAAACTGACTTCTTGTGCTACACAGTATAGCACATCGAACACCATCAGGTTTTAACATGGCTGGTTTGAATCCCCAGATTTGTTCCTGAAGGAGCTGATGGTGCTATATCAAACTGCAGGAGCAGCACTGATGCACAGCTCAATATCAGCGCTGGCTTGCTGAATTCTGCATTTTGAAGCCACACACAGCAGGAGCTTGCAATAAGGGCAGCATCTGCTCCCTTAGCAGGACTGTGGTAACATCTAACATTTTAATTCTGTAATTTTATACATGCATACATATAAACATGCATGTACAAACATATTTATTATAAATATGCACTATGCTCATTTCCATCTCATTGACTTATTTTGTAAAATAATGGCCTTGGCTCTCTAATAAATGTGAGTGATTCTTCTAAAATACCACAATATTTTGGGTACATGGTTATATGCAGAACAAATACCAATAAATGTTATACTGTTCAGTGAAGGGGGAGCAGCTGTGTGTTCACTTGTGACAATGGCTGAGCTGCCCATCAGCCATACTGGGATTAGGAACAGTAACAGATCTCATTTCTCTGCTTTCTCAATCTAAACTTTCTTTTACTCCTCTTCAGCTCTGTAACTTTGAGAACTTATAAGAAAAATGTCTTTACTACAGCTGTGACTGAGCCCATAGAATGTTATCTTTGATTTTCCTTCATTTGAGATTTAGGGCTGATCCTGATAATACACTGGAAATTAATTTCATGAAAGTTGCTTCAAAAACCATTCAAAAGGCTTTGCCTTCCATAGGACCACACCTTCCATGGCCAAACTTCAAAAATAAATGCTTTCTTCCTAAGACTCTCCTTCAGACCATTTTGATACTTTATTTTCATTAGCAATCAGCTCATATGCTGCCTAGTGAAAGCTTTAGCCTTCCACAGTGCACTTATTACAGGATCAGATGTGGTGCTCCCACTGGGGCAGCAAACAGATGATGTGCTGTTGGGAGTCACAGGTACAGGCTGTGAATCCTACTTATGCTGCCTGTTGTATGCGAAAGCAGTGCAAAAGCTAAGGAGGGATGAGATACAGCCAGGCTACTCAGATCCTGGTTTAGTTCTGTATTTATACAGGTTTCATGTAAATAATTTTTATAATAATTTTTTTATGCTTCAGTATTTATGCACATTATGTCATCCCAATTAAGGAGTCAAACACTTTAAAATAAGTAAGCATAACACCCTTTCCAACCCTAACTATTCTATGATTCTATGATGAAATAATGTCCTGTTCTAAAGTGTCTGATTTCAGACACTTTAGATTTTCAGATTTTGATGTAGTAGCCTTCATAAATAATAGCTTAATCCTTTTCTATATGATATTTCTGACCTGTTACTTGAGTGTACCTGCCCCACACTTCTATATCTTAGGAAGATATTATACCTTTACATCACATAAAAAAGAGACATTCAGTGTGACAAAGATGAGCTTAAAGAAAATTGTTTAAAAAGGCTAAGGTCAAAAGGTAAGTACAGTTATAGTTCTACACACTAAAATATGAAAAGGATATTAGCAGTCTACTATATTATAGTGGAATATTGGTACCTGAGACATCTTCACAGGGCTGACAGAGCTGACACATGACTCAGAGTATACCTGCACCTTGCTGGATCAAGAACAGGATGCCAGACCATTACCAAAAAGGACAGCAGAAAGCTATATCTGAATACCTTTGCTACAATTAAGTGAGACTCATTTCCTTTGCCTACTTCAAAATTGTATTCCAGATGGAACAACAAGCAAGAGCAAAGTGAAACAGCAACAGCTAAAAAATAAACTAACAAGTATCCCCCCCAGGGGAAATGAAAAAAAAAAAAAAAAAAAAAAAAAAATCCTTACACAGAAACAGTTTTGAAGACTACATATCCTAGTTTTAAGACAGGAATAAGAACAAACTCATCCTGCTGCTGCCAGGGTAATATGTAAAGCACAGAAAGACTTTCCTTGCATTTCCCAAGTTTCTAGAGAGAACTGCTGTGACTGCTGAGCTGTTCACTGCAGATACATTTTAGACCAACTCCACTTGAGTCCAATTTTGAAGCACTTTTGAATCTTTAGAATAAAAGGCAGTGAAGTAGAACATATGAATACTAAGGTGCTACATGGACTGTTTGTATGAATATCATTGTGAGCAAGAGAAAACAAGTGGTTTAAATATAGTATTGTGCAAAAATTGTGTATAGTAAGTTCGTGCAAAAAGTTCTGTTTATATTTCTTTAAGAAGTTAGGAAACTGTTTCAAATTATTCTCTTTAAAATACTATTAATTTCTGAAACAGAAACATAAGGAAAGGTTTTTCCTGAGGAACAAAATTAAAAATCATTTATCTATAAAATCACATAACCAATCACAGAATTGCTGATGTTGAAAAAGATCTCTCAAGATTGACTAGTCAAACCCCCTGCTCAAAGCAGAGTCAGGTAGAGCAGGGTGCTCAGGGCCATGTCCAGTTGGGATTTATAAGTCTCCAGGTATGGAGACTACACAGCCTTTCCAGGCAATGTTTTCCAGCGTTTAACCACTTGCACATCTCCTTAGGTTCAGATTATGAATATTCATTATGATTACTCTCAATGGAAATTAATGTATTTCAATTTGTGCCTTTTGCCTCTTGTTCTTTCACCAAGCACCATCAAGACTGACACTTGCATTTTCATTCCCTTCCATGTGGAATTTTTACATATTATGTAGATCCCCCTGACACTTCTCCAAGCTGAGTAGCCCTAGCTCTCACAGTCTCTCTTTACACGAAAGATTCTCCAACACCTTAATTGTCTTTGTTGCCCATCACTGGATGCTGTACTTGTACTGGTGAGCCCAGAACTGGATCCAGTACACTAGATGTGTCTCACCAGGGCTGAGCGGAACAGAATTGCTAACTTTGACCTGATGTCAGCACTTATTTGAAAGTACCCCAGGATGGTGCTGGAAGTTAATATTTAAATGCTATTTTAATGTTCCAGGTAATTATTGGTAGTTTTGGCATGTTGCCATCTTTGAACTTCCTTTTTGTATTAGTTAGCTAATGGGCATGAAACAGAAACAAAAATGCAGTAATGGAAACTGCTTATATTGCTAGGAGCTGACCACAGATAACGGACTACATACATTTGTGAATTAAGCTATAGTAGAAATAGGCAGGATTTGTATGGCAAAACTAATTATTGACAGGGATTGTGAGACAATGTTATGGACAAAGAGTATTACTAGCAAAGAGCAAGTGGAATCATAAAATTATAACTATATCTCATCTTCATTGTATAAATTGTAGTTCAACATCCTTATCCACTCCTTCTTTTATCTGCATAGTCTATATTAATCTTCCAGTCATATAGTTTTGACATTAATTTTGAAGAACAAGAAACTTAATTCTTTTCTCCTGATCTTTTTTCATTTTAAGAAAAAAAACCCATAAAGAGATGTGGTATTTCTCTTATTTATTTTTTTTAATTTAAAATAAATATCATATAATTCACAGGAACAACGTGCTCTACAAACTTTTTCTTAAGATATCAAACATGTTTCTTCTTAATCCTATGTGAATTTTAGTTATTATACCAAAGTATTAGGAACAATTCTATAAGCATTGGATTTGTGGTTTGGGAGGGATTTTTTTCCCCCTTATTTTGTTGCTTTGGTTTTGGAGGTTTCTTTACCTTAATGAATCTTCATCTGTAATTTTGCTGTGCTTTTAGGCAATCATATCCACTTATTTCATCATGTGTGAGAAACAAACTGAAAGCAGGTTCTGCAAAGAAGGAAAGATGCACAATGCAACACACAAATAGCTCCCACATCGTAAACCTTTCTGACTTGTCAGCAGCAGGGAGATAGAAGATGAATGTACTCTAAGGCATCATGATAACTGAACATATAATAACGCTTTTCATTAGCCAGACTGTTTTCCTTCTCCACAGCACCAAAGGAACTGCTTCTCCCTGGTAGATGCTGAAAATCACCTTAGTCACTTGTTTTGTGCACCTTGGTATTTTTTTCCTTTTTCTTTTCCTTATTGGGGCTGACCTGACAAAGACCAAATACAGTTCTTTCCCACTTCCACAACATCAGAGAGACACAGTCAGGTTAAACAAGAGGTGGACCAAGACTTTCAGACAAGGAACTTGTAGAAATATTTCTCTGTCACAGTTTGCAACTGGTGTACAGTACAAGTATAAAGCCATCTCTTGGCACAGAAAGAGTTGAGATTTCCCCAATGGAGATGTCTACATGCGAAAAGAAGACCTAATACCTTGATAGACCAACATTCTCTTGCAGAACCTTTCCTCCCCTCACCTGTTTGTGAGGATCAGAACCAGAGATGAATTAGAAAGACTAAGCCATACCAGAGAGCCTGATTAAAGTTCATTGAACTATATGCTGTAGGACAAACACCCTACAAGTTTTGCTTTTTTTGTTTTAATATGAGTAATCTATGTATGCTACCACCACCAAAACTTAAGTCACACTACTTCCTGCCTTACAACAGAGCATTCTGCAGTATAATGTCCTGCCCTTGATTCTCTCCCCTTTCTTTTTTTTCCAGACAGTTCTAATTTCCAGCCAATTAATACCAAATATAAGAATTAACCTAATAGTAGGATAATTTGTGAAGTTCTTTGAAATTCAGTATAAAGCATTTAATCTTTTCTTACCCCCCCCCCCAAAAAAAAGGGTGTTATTTTCCGTCTAAATACTTTCCCTATGAGCAGTTCACTTTTAAAAGGTTTTTTAATTATAGGTGTACAATGAAAATAAAATTAGCAGGTATTTTTAGAGAACAGTAGTTAAATTGCATACTTTATTAGTCTAAGTAACATCAGAGTTTTCCTAAATGTTTAAAAACCTCGTATAGAAGATTTCTGAATTTGGCATTATATTATTACTGTTTTCACTCCTTTGAAAAGAAAAATTCTTTTTCTTCTCTTCACTAGTCTCCTTTCAGTTGTTTGTTTTGTTGGGTTTTTTTTTTCCTGGATATTATACCTCATGAGGATATTTACAAACTATTGGAGAAAAGCAAAACAAAAACAATGCTTTTCCAAGATTTTATTTCTGATTTCATAATTATTCTGTTTCTTCAGAAGAAGAAACACATGGTTTATTTAAAGTTGATCCCACACAAAGGACTTCAGTTTTAAATATATTTTATGGCTTGAGCTTCTTGGCATACAATGATTTAAGTCAGATTGTAGCTGCACATGCACATTATTCCTGAAAAGCCTGCTCTGGATTTCCAGTCCACAAACTCTAAAAATCTGAGTGTTCTATATTCCTCGCAGCACTACTACATTTCCACGTCAGCTCTAGATCCCTTAGATACATTTTTAGCTTCAGAATCTACCAGAGATTCCCAAATAAATAGTCACGATTCAGAAAATTATTAAAATATTAAGTTAATTATATATTTTAAAGCTGATCTGGCTTGGCTTCTGTAATAATAAACATTAGTAAGAATAACATTTCCTGGATATTATTTAAGCAAGTGATCACATATTTATCTTTTTTATTATCAATTTTAAATAGTTTTCCAGCTCCAGTTTGAAGCGGATTCTCCATTAGAAGCTTATGCCCTCTTTCAAAAGGTGGAGGCACACATAGTGAGCTCATCAGTCTGCAAAACTGGAGAAATGGGCAACTCCGTCAAGAGTAAAAATGAATGAATGGCTAAGGAGAAGACACTAAAGTCTCTTGTTTCTGTTTTGCCTTCTGACTGCACGCAAGCAATGCCCATTTTCCTGACAGAAGTGGTCCACTTGCATTGCCCTATGGCTCCTGGTACCTAGTTTCACCTTGAACATAGGTCTACCATCACCTTTTATGCCAGTGAACATTGAATCCACTCACTGAATATTAAACCTAACCTTCTTGCAGTGTGAGGAGAGAGATGAGGTAATGTGTATTAGCTAATTAACAATCTCAGTGGGAAGATCTAGTGAACAAATACAAATTCTGCCCAGAGCATCCACGAATAATGAACATTCTTTAAGAATTTATGTGCAGGAGACAGTGGAGAACAAACCTGAAGAAATCTGAACAACGTAGAACTGGGAAAGTCAATTTATTCTATTAGTTCTTTCTTTTCCCCAGCGTTTCCATTACAGGATCACTTGGAATCCTTACATAGAGTTTTGATGAGCCAGAGTATGGAAGGAAGTAAAGCAAGGACAATCTGAGGGTGGAATTGTGGCAAGAAGCTAGGATGGACCTTCAAGAACTCAGACTGCATTTGTACTGCTTCTCAGATGAAAAGATTTACTTGCAGTCTCCAAAGGGTTAGTAAAGCATAGCTCTTGAATTTCCACAGCATAACTGCTGAAAAAGTTTAGCTGAACAGTCTTAACTAGATTGTTCAACAAGGTGAATTCAAAAAGACTAGCAGAAGGTAGTCAGGGAGGATAACAGCCACAACAAAAGTGAATGCATCATACCTAGAGGGGAAAAGTCATCTAGGCAGAAAATGCATTAAGGGCATAAAAAGGTCAGAGGCTTACTATAAATTCAGAAGGTAGTGTTGCTGTAAAGGCAGCTCTCACTTCAGGATGTGCAAAGGCAGTGCGACATAGGATAAGAAATGCAGCTATTATCCTGTTTACTGGTAGTATGGGGTCATTAGCTGCAGAATTCAGGCTCTTTTAGGATACCTTCCTCTTAAGAATGATGCTGACAAGCTACTGACTCCAGAGAAGAAAACTGGAGAAAATATAAAGATGCAAAGAGTTTCGGAAAAAGTGACTTTGGAAAAAATATAGATTATATATCAAGTAAAAAAATAAAAATAAAAAGTTAATGAGCTGGCTAGTAGAAAGCATAACTGTCTCCTATTACTTAGAAAGCAGTTATGAAAGGGGAAATGAAGATTTGTTCTTCACATACATAGGGGTGAAGGACAAGAAAAAATCAGCAAACACTTTAGGTTCAGAGCAGTAAAAATGTTATAATGAAGAGTAATGAAGCACTTCAGCAGGCTACCCAAGGATGTGATGAACCATTCTTCACTGTTTTTAAGAACAGATTAGACAAGCATATGGTAGTTTTATATGATCCGTCTTCAGTTCAATGGATTGAATGAAATGCCTCAAACCCCAGAGATTCTTTATGACACCACATGCGCCATATGATCTTTTCCTCTTTTCATGTTACTCTGAAATGTACTTTCAAAACATTACAGTGATTACACTTCAGTGTAATCATTCAGTATACAATACCAAGTTAATTTTGAAAATAACATGGGCTAAAGTAGTCTCTTACACTTCTCTAATACTCTAAATGAATCCTTCATTTACAATATATTTGGAAGGAAGGCTTTCAATGCCACACATCACCTAAGGTACACCTTCATTACAGTGCCCTTTTTCTCCTCTTAACTGCAACAAGAAAGGATTTTAATCAAATATCCTTAAAAAGATATCTGATGAGCAAAGTGAATATATTTAAATATAGCAGAAGCAGACACGATTAAGTGCATAAAGAGTTGAGGCTAGAAGTGGCTACAATAAAAGGTTGAGTAAAAATTAATTTTAGCGTAAGCTTTGAATGATACTGCATAAGCTATTCTTTTGTTTCGTTGCCTCGTTTTTGGGGCCTTAATTTTCAGTTAGTCACTGGCTTACATCTTATCTCAGACCATAATGGCAGAAATTAATGGGATAAAAGTACTCCATTCAAAGACAAATTATCATTTCACTGATCTACTTCACTGAGTACAAATTCCCTCTGCTCCCATTAAAAGCTTTAGAGCTGTAGAAAAATGCTAGTTAACTAAAATAGTGTTTCTTTTCTTAGACCATAAAATTTTCATTTATCCTGTCTGTAATACCCTTGTGTAAATACAGTAATTTTGAAGCTTTTCAGTATAGTGCGATACATATTTTGGCATTGTTGCATGTCTGGATTTCTTCCATGGTAGTTTAATTTTGTGGTTCAGTGAGCAAAACTAAGAGTTCTCCTGAAGGGCCTGTGCTTAAAACAGTCAGGGGTGTGTTGCCTGCTGAAACAGTCAACTTTTCACTCAAAGAGTGTCCATCCGCTGTTTGTATGAACTGCATCTTTGCTTAAATTTGCATCAGTTCTTAGCAACAGCTTCTTTTAGGCAAATAACAAACTGTAGTAGACAGCTAGACAAGGAAAAACATTTTCAGAGCACAATACAAACACATAGGGTCTGTTACAATACAAGGGTTTTCAACATTTGTAGGGGAAGTCAGAAGTCAAAAAAACACCAAGAGATGTCTTCAGCTGCTTCGTGTTGGAGCTCCTCTAAACTGAGAAAAGGGATAACATTTTCGTGAACAAGACTGAAGGTAAGAATCACAGAACCACAGGATCATTAGGGTTGGAAGGGAGCTTTGGATATCACCCAGTCCAGAGATCAAAATTTCTTTTGAATGAACATAATAAAGATTAACTATAATTTCCCAAATCCAGGAATTACAATTTCTTCCACTGCTAGGAGAAAAAAATATTCCCCACTGTCATTAGAAGAGCTGAGTTCTTTAATAATGTTAATCCTTTGGATCAATCCATGAAAAAAGGCTTTACTAGAGTATAATGTTATTCTTGCTTCAGAGAGACTATAAAGATATGTGAAGTCCTTATGAATGTAGGCACATTTGATAAGTATACACACACACACACAAATGGCCATTCTTCTGATTGTATATTCCATATATGAAACACTATTCATTAAAAATAAATAACAACTGTCAGTGTAACACAGAAATCTGAACAACAGAGCAAATTTTTTCTGCCTTGCAATAAACATCTCAGAATATTCATTAACAAGGCCCACTATATGTAACTGCTATTTGCAAGTATTACAACATATATTAGTAATCAGCCTTCAGGACAAACTAAATAAATCAACGAAAAAAAAAACAAAAGAATTAAAACCACCACTTCTTCCTCAAAAACCCAACTCAGAATATTTGATTTGAGCATGATGAAATAAATTAGAGAAAAACATATACAAAATAACTGATTTTCACCTGTTTGTAAGCTTCCCACTAATTTTAAAAATACTTATTTTTTTACAAATAATTATATTTGAAGTCCTGGAATTTCAGTCCTAACTGGAAGAAACATGTAATATAAATCTTACAAATGAAGCCCAGAATTGCTCTGACTGCTAGAAATTAAATTGGTTTCAGTGAACCATTGCGTGAGTATGCCTGATATTTCAATGAAGATAAGGCTTTAATACTTTTTTCCTGTGCAGCTGGAGCAACAGAGGATGTAGCAATGACCAAGTCTGGCAGAGTAAAACCAAGCAGAGAGTCTTTTCTATGCAACTCACCCCAACTAAGGTGCCTTGGAAAGTCACCAAATGAATTCCTAGATTAGTAAAGACCAAGACAGTTTTAGCACAGAAAAAAAATCGGTAATTCATTCAGTCATTCTTGGTGGAATGTAACCACTTATCACAAAAAAGAGCTTCAGGTTAGGGAATTCTGTGGGAACAAAGGAAAAACAACGATCCTGACACAGGTGGTGTCCTTGCTATTACATGCCCAGCAATGAAAAAAAAAAGTCATCCAACTAAGTCCATCACATTATTTTTTAACAGACAAAGAAGAAACTTTTGTTGAGGAACTTTTAAGGACGCAGAATAGTTAAAGTGGGGCCAGGTAATAAAAGCATATTTCTCTACATGCTAGCTAGGAGAAATTCATTCTTCTCAGAGTAGCGGCCTTGTACTTCCCTGATCTAGATGGAAGCAAATCAGAATTGTCAGAACACTATATACATGCCAAGGAAAGGCCTTTGGGGCTCCTCTTCACTGAATAAGTATTTCCAAAAAAGTAATGCAAAAGGATAATATAAACTGCATTTCCAAAAATAACATAAATTCAGTCCTTATAAACTATTAATCAAGTCTGATTTAATGGGATCATTATATCTGGCATTCTGGATGTGCTAATAGTGTCTAATGCACAGATGCTTTTTCTGACTGTTGAATGAATAATGATTTGGGATTCAGGTTTCCTTAATGGCTCCTTAATATCAACCACTTGGGCTAGAGCTGCAAATAAAAATACATGACACTTATTTTATATTAGCAGCATGGAAAATGTGTATATTTGCAATCAAGGTAAAATTTGACAATGTAGACTTAATGACTTTTACTGAAGAGGAAATGATTATGAGGAACACTGCTTCCAGCATATATATGAAGTGCTGTCACACTGAAAAGCAATGGGAGAATAAGCAAAATATTGATAAGACACTATGAATTTACATAGCAAAAATGAACTGCTTTTTGAAAGAAACTACTTATAGAATCATACAGTAGTTAGGGCTGGAAAGAACCTCAAGATCAGTTTCCAACCCCCCTGACTTGGGCAGGGACAACTCACAATAAACCATGCCAAACAAGGCTCGGTCTAACCCAGCCTTGTACACCGCCAGGGATGGAGCATTCACAACTTCCCTGGGCACCCAATTCCAGTGTCTCACCACACTCACAGTAAAGAACTTCCTTATATCCAATCTAAACTTCCCCTGTTCAAGTTTGGACCCGTTACCTCTTGTCTTCTCACTACAGTCCCTAATGAAGAGTCCCTCCCCAGCATCCTTATAAACCCCCTTCGGATACTGGAAGGCTGCTATGAGGTCTCCATGCAGCCTTCTCTTCTCCAGGCTCAACAGCCCCAACTTTCTCAGCCTGTCTTCATACAGGAAGTGCTCCAGTCCCATGATCATCCTCATGGCCCTCCTCTGCACTTGTTCCAACAGTTCTATGTTCTTTTCATGCTGAGGACACCAGAACTGTACAAAATACTCCAAGTGAGGTCTCACAAGAGCAGAGTAGAGGTGCAGGATCACTTCCTTCTACATGCTGGTCACGCTCCTTTTGATGTAGCCCAGGATACGGTCGGCTTTCTGGGCTGCAAGAGCACACTGCCTCCTCATGTTCGTTTTCTCATCAACCAACACCCCCAAGTCCTTCTCCACAGAGCTGTTCTGAATCTCTTCTTATTGACTGGTCTATAGTCCCCTGGGTCATCCATCTTCCCCTTCTTGAAAATGGGGGCTATATTACCCTTTCTCCAGTCGGGAATATCATCTGACTTGCTTGATTTTACAAGTGAGCAAAAGAATGCAGGAAAGAAAGGTCAAAACCAGAATTTTATGCATTTTCTGCCATGCAGCATAGTAGATAGAGAAAACAGACCAACAGAAACAACTTTAGAGGACTGTAGAACAAATATATAACTATCCTATTGATTGATGAAGTTGGCTTAAGTCAGTTAACCTTATTTTTACACAATTCCTATCTGTGATATTTGTATCTGTCATCTGTATAATATGTATACTTTACAATGACTTGTTGGACTTTTTTTGCTATGGAGGAAAAGATGCAAAAAAACACAAGCAAACAAACCAAAACAAACAAAAAAAAAAAAACCCAACCAAACTAAACCAAATAAAACCATGAAAACCACAAGTAACAAAGGACCTAAATCTATTTCTTAGTGCCGTCAGAATTCTCACCTTACCAAGCAAAGGCATATAAAACAGTTCGAATATAGCTAAGCAAGTACGAACAAGGAACCTGTGAATGAATCAAGACTTATTTCAGCTTGTATATGCCCAAACTTAAAGCACAAGCCTCTGAGAATTTATTACTACCAGAAGTAGCTAAGTTAAAGATAGCACAGATATGGTTACTTGCAGTACAACCACAAATTGTGAGGTTGTACACAGACACTGATATAATCTTAGCAAATATTCTTAGTAGTAACACTGCTTTTACACAGATGCATAATGATACAAGGTGAGCCTGTTTTTGTGGATAAAGTCATAAATAAGTACTTGTCTTGCTCAGTCTTAATGTTGCAAATCTGGTGATTTCAGCAGGCCTACACTTGCTGGTATGTGTTAGTAACTCACCACGAAGAAGGAAATTAAACCTCCTTTGGAGATCACTTGACAGAGTATTTAGCTCTGCATACTCACATGCTCACTATTGTGGGTGTCCACATTATGAAATAACAGTCACTGAGATAGTAGGTGACAGAGCCTTTCAATTTGGTTTAAAAGCTGCCTGACGCAAGAATTGTAGTTATATGTACAGGGGTAGGACTCAATATAAGATCTATGTTTCAGCTACAGATTGGTTTAGGTTTGTAGTAAATACAAGACCTTATGTTGCTACTAGAGAGATAATCAGAATCAAAAGAATCACTGAAGAAAAACCTTAGTCTTGTCACTTTAAGAGGTAGTTATGACATTACATACAAGGAAAAGATGGAGTACGAATTAGGATCAGTGAAAGTTTTACTTCTGCAAAACAAAACAAATACAAATGAAACTCTCAAATTCAGATTCTGAAAGCAGACATGAGTCAGATTTTGAAGGTTAAAGTTGAAGTCTAATTAAGGAATGTTTTTATCTTGGAGCTTGATTCCTCTCACACACATACACACTCATTGAGAGAAAAATCTCAAAAAAACATGTTTTAATGTTAATTAATTTTATCAGACTGAAAGATTTTTCTGTATGGGTTCTGTTAAATTTATGGATCATTAGTCTCTTATCTTTTCATTATGGTTTCCCGAGAGGAACCATCATAAAGTTAAATGAACACAGTAGGAAATTATTACAAGTCTCCTTTTCCTTTCACCCTACCTCCCTCACTGGAAGAGACAGAGTATCAATGCGTTCATTCAACACAACAAATAACAAATATCTCATATAATTTGAAGTCTCTAAGGATCATATTTTTCTGTCATTTTAAAAGTGCTATGATTAATGAGAAAGTTGTAATGTACAGTTATTTCCAATACCAAAAGTACCATCCCACATTAAAATATGGCAGCCAATGATTTAATACAGGAACAAAAAAGGAAAAATGTTTGAAAGAAAAGAAGTTAGCAATTTGTTGCACTCCAGTACATGGAAAGTAATATCCCTGTGCCTCAATTTCACAGCTAAAACTAGAGATTTGTGCACATAAACAAATTGTTTATGCCCAGAAATATATGTTCTGCTTTTCAACTTTGAGCTTATTCTTGTGACTAACTGAAAGACAATTTGGTACTTCAGAGAAGTGCAAGACTATGCCAGTAATAAAATTATCACAAAATTCATTTCTTATAACTCATACTGCCAGAAAATAAAGAAAGAGTGATCATTCATAGACTAAAATAGCCCCAACAACAATTCTTGTAAATGTTGCAATACAAAACTTCTATTTGCCCTAGGAAAGTAAGTCACTTTTTACAATGCAGAGCTCAATTTTCTTTGAAATCACATTTTGACTTACTAGGCTCTTCAGTTTCATTTATCAGAACTATGTTTCAGCGTTTTGTTTGCCTGTTTTCTTGCTTGTTTCCATTTCTGTTTGCATACCTTGCCTGCTTTAAAATATATTAAAAGTGTTTAAAAATAGAGGGACAGAAAAAGAAGTGTTTTGCACACAGGTGATTCAGTGACCTGAATGTTTGTGCCTCTGCATTTTATCTCCTGCAAACAGTTGCCTCCTTGACATGAGACATAATTCACTGAAATAAAAAGATACACAGTGCAGCTCCCAGTAATAAGGAGAAGGAAGCAATTAAGTGTTCACGAATGTAATTTGAAATGCCTACGGTACAGAAAATGGATTTATATTTAATTCCAAACCAAAAAGATATACTTAACTGTTGGATGAAAGTTACAGTATAGTTTGTTTGGTTTGGTTTTTTTTTTCTGTTTACCAGACAAGATGGAGAATATTTGATGGAGAATATCAAATCGATTTGATTTTACTTCAATCCCAGAGATTTCAACACCAAGATCGGCAAGATTCATGCAGTACCTGATAAGCTGGCCAACCATTTTTATGTTCGTTTGGTGCAGCTTCTGGCAAGATACTGCAATCAGAAGTCATTAGTAAAAGCAGAACTCGGCAGTCATTTTAATCAGACATTGGCGAAGTCAGCAGCAAGTATGCTAAGTGGATATATTATTTCTGAAATCTGGCACTGTGATTGTAGTAGTGTTCTTGAAGGGAAATGACAGGATACTATATAAAATCAATGAAAGAATCAAGTACTTCTTTGAATGGATGTCACACTTGACTGTATAAAGAGACTAGCCATTGCTTATTCAACTATAACTGTGGTTAATAACTCACCTGATGTGCAGATGAAGTGAGTACCTGCTGACCTTAAGCTATAAAGAGAAAACACAGTTTAAAAACCAAAATACTATTCTGTTCTTGTTTTCATGCCTATGGAGCATTACTAATGTAATTTATTTCTGACTTCCTCTACACAACTGAAGACAGAGATATCAGGCACATGGAAGCACGGAATAGTGCCTTCCTTCACAATGCAGTAATTCTTTCCAGTCTTCGGAGTTCTTTAACGCCTTTTTTTTTTTTTTTACTTTTTTTTTTTTTTAATAAAAGAGGAGAAGCAAAGATCTTCCAGCCTCTTAAGACAGTTAACTGGCAAAATTCTCTCTTATGCCAAAACTTAAGTTTGAATTCCAATTTACTTATATAAGGTAAACACTGATGAATTTTTCTGCAACAGTTTTGGATTATACTGTGCCTGCAATCTGGCCATTTGCTATCAACAGACACATGCAATTATGTGCTTCAGTGCCTCAAGTTCAGCCTTTTAGATTGAAGTGCCTTCTACAATAGTCCACACAAAGCTGCAAGACATGACCCTGAAACGACTGTGTAGCAGCCGCACAGTCAGACTGGCATTAATAGACAAATCAACAAATCAGTTGAAATACAAAGTAAATGAAACTTGATAAATATTTTGTTTACAATTAGTTGATTCAAGCCAGGAGTTGCCTGAGGGTGCCTTTACAGATAAGAGACTTAGCTCGGCTAGTGATCTATTCCTTGCTTCTTGGTACCCCACTTCTTTTGTTTCACTTCTGCTCCTAACCCTAACTCATCAGAGCCCGTAAGCATAATGTAAGATTACCAAAATAACAAATGTATCACTATACTTGAGTATTTCAAAATGCAAAGCAGTAAAGTGATGAATTCAGTAAAGGATAATATCCTTGGGATACAGGAAATGTCAGTAAATATGACAGTGATGTGGCTGGCTCCTCTAACAATCCATCTGATGCTCCAACTAAAGAAACCTGAGAGACAGGAGAAGATAGCTTCCCTCCTCTCATGAGCTGGTAGATGGCTTCTTTAGCTCATATTCATGTTATTTGACTTAAGTGGGGGACTGAGACAAAAGCAAGGACAAATATAAAAGGGCATAAATCATTTACTCCAGATGTTTATCTCTCTTCACTCCCCCAAGGCTCACACCAACTTTGGACAATTGGTCTCTCATTTTAGATACCTCAGGAAGATGATGAAAGACCCTAATATCTTCTTATTCTTCTGGCACAAAGACTGATGACATTTTTGCTTTGCAAGCAAGAAAATGATTTGCAGGAAATATACGTGAGTAGATTTCAAATAGACTGCTAGCTGATTCCCAGGTTTATAAAGGATACACACAGGTCTAGGAGAATTTGCAACTGGAGATATGGTCAAAAATTCCTACTCAAATAATTTCTCTGAAAGAATTAGTCAACTGGGAGGCACTTCTACATGATCAGTACAAACTTATTCCATACATACTGAAAGCACTTTATTACTCTATATTTAACTTTTAATTAATATAGAAATTTGAAATTTGCAAAAGTTATGTTGCATTAAATTGTCACCCAAAAGATATGAGCAATACTAAAATCATTCTTACTAAGTTCTTGTATGCCAGCTGTTTTTCAATAAAATTCATTTTCAGCAGTTTTTAATGTTTAAGAAAATTTAATAAGATAATTGATACAATTAAATAATAATCTAATAATGCAATTAAAAACCACTGACAACTATTAAAAAAGTATAACCTTCAGAATAGTCATCACAGGCTAGTTTTATGGAAACCTCTGGTTGGCAGATTTAAATGCCATTTGGTTTTCAGCCATGAACCATACCTCTTGTGCAGGATCCCCTTTCTTTCAATATCTCTGTCATTCATTATCTCTCTTTTCTCCTACATATTAATATACTTTAGCGTGTATATGTATTTAAAACCATACTTATATTATCTATTCCGCATTTGATCTAATCAACAGGGCACCTCTGACATCTGCATATTAGCAGCAAAATCCTAAAAGTTGAAGAAAACATCTCTAAGGACACTAGACTTAAAAAAAATACTGAAGGCATCAATCATGAAACACAAGGAACACATAAAGGGTAAATCAATATACATACATTGTTAATTCATGTGCTACTGTGCAATGAAAATCATGGAAGTGATTAAAATGTGGGGACAGAGTGAAATAAAAAATAATGTAAAAATTAAGAAAGGCTTTTAAGGGCAGAGGTCTTACTTAATTTAGCTTTGTTCAATGACCAATCTTTTAGAAAGAGTAGGATCGCTGCTTGAACACAGGTTCACGGGCAGAAAACTGTAATTACTATTTTAGTGGTTTCTTGTTGTTTGCTGTTTTTTTAATAATAATAAAAAAATAACTTTAGTAACAGAAAGTATATAAATAATGTAAATACATACCTTAAACATAAAGAAGGTGTAAAGAAAGCTTTACTTTAGGCCAATCAAGTCCTCTCTGCCCCATTAATCTTATACTTCTTGGTTGATCATCAGATTACTGTTTAGCAGTAATCTGCTAACAAATGTTAAAATGACATAAACTACCTGTAACAGCTATTGACACACGCTAAAGTGCTCTATTCCCATCCTATCTCAAGTATACCATGTTCTCTATCAGACCTGGAATCACAGAATCATAAAACTGTTTAGACTGGAGAGGACCTTTAAGCTCACCAAGTTCAACTGTTAACCTAGTTTGTTAACCTAGCACTGTCCACCATTAAACCATGTCCCTAAGTGCCATATCTACATGTCTTTAAAATACTTCCAAGGGTGGCAACACAGGGCAGTGGCTGAGTCACCTCTTCCAGTGCTCGACAACTCTTTTGGTCAAGAATTTTTTTATCTAATATCCAGCACACTTCACTGTTCACATTCCCTTCCAAGCACAGACTGCCTGCGGCTCTGGGTTACAGCAAATAGAACCCCGAGAAGTAGGCTACAGGCTTGGGCAAGCAGGATGTTTAGCTTAACATGGGAGATGCATATTGCATCCTGGGGTGGGCCAGATTCCTCCCAGCTGTTCCTGCATAGTACTACCATACCCCTCTAGCAATTTGACTGAAATACCATGTGTAGGCTTAGTCACACACGGAAAATAATTTGGCACTGCTTAAAAATTCACATCGTTATGTGTAAGCTACTTGGCCACTCCAGCATTGCCAGTAGTTCTTTTATACATTTTTTTTTTAACAGCTCCCTCAGGCTTAGCAATGCCTTAGCTTTACCTCCAGTCTTCCATAGAGGAAAATATTTACTCAGCATACTGCTACATAAAGATGTGAATGCTTCAGAAATCTCCTGATATTTCACAATCTGTTTATCAGAGAACTATGTTACTCTTTCCCCTTTGAATACATATAAGACAGGCAAAAAAAAATCGTAAGAAGTATACCTGAGCATTCCAAACAAAGGTACCCCAAACCCATCATCCTGTCTCTGAAGCTTGGTCAGCAATAGCTGCTTAGGGAAAGCACACAGAAACATGACTTAAAGGGAAACTTCCCAATCAGATCTTCTTTCTAGAAACCTCAGATCCTTAAAAGACTTAACCAGCAAAGTAGATGACCCAATAGTCTCCAAAAGTATTATATGAATTTTGTTCAGCTAGAGCAGAAGCTGCTGTTATTTGGAACCATGGAGTGCAAGGGTCTGACTATGAAGGTCACTTGCAATAGGAGACACCCTGAGAGCACAGACAGTCAGCCCCCCTCCACTGTACAAGCTACCAGAAGTAAGAGTTATCTTTAGACTGCATTAACAGGGCAGCACTGACCAAACTTGTTCAGGAATCACTACACATGCCATGTGTTAGTACTCCTTTTACAGTTAAACCTTTAAGGAACTATTACAATCATTGCTATTTTACCAGTGACAGTTCTATTTGATGCATGTGCCAAGGCTGTTGACCTCTGTGCTACAACAGACACGCTGCAGGGCATAGCTGAGTCCCACAGCCAAGATGCTGGCACCTCTGGGAAAGAGTATTTAGGAAAAGGCAAAACATTTTCAGAGGGAAGAGATGGAAACAAAAATTGTGAGAAGTAACAGCAAGGTCAGAAGAGGAAAAGGAGGAGGTACAGCAGGAGCTGGAGCGGGTATTCACACTGCTGTCATGGAGAGTCCAGGCTGGAGTAGGGTAAAGGTGTGAGAAGGAAGCAGCAGCAGCGAGACACTGCCGTGGACTGATGCTAACCTGACCCATCCTCCCTGTGCCACTTGGGCTGGTGGGGAAGGATTCTGAGTTCAGCTGGGCAGAGGAGGGGAGGAAAGCCCATGAGATTTTTCATCCAATTTGCTTCCCGGGTCCCAGTGAAGACAGCGAATGAGTAAGTGAGCAGCTGGGTGGGCTTTGGCTGCTAGCCAAGGCTAACCTGCCACAACAGAAGAGGTGAGAAGAGGCAAAGGACACATAAAGCCTGTCTGGTAGTCAGAAATATCTCGCTGTGTGTCTCAGGACACAGCTGCTCTTCCTGAGAGAGATGGGCTTTGTAGAGTTGAAAAAGCATGGCAATTGGTATACACTCATTTTTCACTTACCGTTGGTAGCATATCATCAGAAAACAACAGAAGAAAACCCATTGAAAAAATCTTTGGAAAATTAACTCCATTTGGGAAAAGCAACAGAGCCCTATCTGCAAGTCAACAGCTACAAATCAGCACTGAAGTATAATGGTGAGAACCTGGTCGTACTGCAGCAACTCCTTGCACAATCTGGAGGGTAATTGAAGAGGGTCATATGCATCTATTGTTCAAGTGACAAATGTCATTGAGTGTACAGAGCAGAAGGTATTAAACTTCCTTAGAGGACAGAGTTCAGTATTTGACTAAGGTTGTCAGATTATGATTGCACATAAATTATGATGGCAACAAGGGAAGGCCAAGTCTGCTGAGCTGAGATTAGCAACAGAAGATTCCTATTAAACGTGTTCATATGTGGCTTTAGTGACTGAATAAGTCTTCTAAAGTTTCTAAGATATTCCCTACAGATAGCCAGATGATTTTTCAGTCATAGGTTCAGAGAGATTAAAAATCAAAGATCAATATAATTCACGCAGCTAGTGCTTGCCTAATGCTGGACACACTTATTAATTAAAAAAAAAATAAATTCATTTGATTCTCTGTGGAATCAACTGTATTATGAATCAAGTCTAAAACTGCATTAAGACACGATGCTGCACCTGTTAGAGTCACACTTTTCTTAGACTACTTTTCATCCCAGTGATACTAAGAATCAGTTGATTTAAAAAAGAAAGCTATCAGAACTATGTAAGCCAAAGCTTTACTCATGAAAACACTAATGTGTGGGATTTTAGATGGATACACTCAAAATAGATACTACTAAAGGTACTTTTAAATGAAAAGCTTTGTCCACCTCTCCTTTAGAAGATAACTTCTTACATTACAATGATCACAAATGGGCATGCTATTATCAGCGCAGTGGGCACTTTCAGGTGACTTTACCTGAAGAAACCTTTGAATCTGGCTTCTGTTTCTGATAATTCAAGTAAAAAGAGAAAAATACCTGTGCCAGGAAACATTAGCAGGAATCACGGAAGAAGAGCGATTCATCTAATTGGTATCAGTGGGCGAGTCGTACTTTTTGCAGTTTACCTGATTTTGATTTTCACTCATTTGCTTGCAAAGGATTGGCTTGGAAAAGGGACCAAGGAGCAACAAGATCTGGAATAGCAACACAAGGTTCATCAGGAACACAAGACTTTATTTCTTGGCAGATTTTAATATCTTCAATAAATTTGGTGAGGCACTGGAATGGGTTGCCCAAGGAAGTTGTGACTGCTCCATCTATGTTCAAGGCCAGGTTAGACAGAGCCTTGGGTGGCATAGAATCATAGAATAGTTAGGGTTGGAAAGGACCTCAAGATCATATACCTCCAAACCCCCTGCCATGGGCAGGGACATCTCCCACTAAACCATGTCACCCAAGGCTATGACCAACCTGGCCTTAAACACCTCCAGGGATGAAGCATTCACAACTTCCCCGGTGCAACCCATTCCAGCGCCTCACCACCCTTACATTAAAGAATTTCTTCCTCATATCCAATCTAAACTTCGCCTGTTTGAGTTTAAACCCATTACTCCGTGTCCTATCACTACAGTCCCTAATGAAGAGTCCCTCCCCAGCATCCCTATAGGCCCCCCTCACATACTGGAAGGCTGCTCTGAGGTCTCCACACAGCCTTCTCTTCTCCAGGCTCAACAGCCCAAACTTTCTCAGCCTGTCTTCATACAGGAGGTGCTCCAGTCCCATGATCATGCTGCCCTCCTCTGGACTTGTTCCAAGAGTTGCATGTCCTTTTTATGTTGAGGACACCAGAACTGCACACAATACTCCAAGTGAGGTCTCACAAGAGCAGAGTAGAGGGGCAGGATCACTTCCTTCAACCTGCTGGTCACACTCCTTTCGATGCAGCCCAGGATGTGGTTGGATTTTTGGGCTGCAAGAGCACACTGCCTCCTCATGTTCATTTTTCCATCGACCAACACCGCCAAGTCCTTCTCCTCAGGGCTGCTCTCAATCATGGTTTAGTGTGAGGTGTCCCTGGCCATGGCAGGGGATTTGGAACTTCATGATCTTAAGGTTCATTCCAATCCTAACTATTCTATGCCTCTGTGATTCTATGACTTACAGGAAAATTACTAATTAACCCAAAATGCATCTAACCAGCTTTCAAAATGTGCATGCTAACCGTATGTCTGTAGAAAAAAAAGGTACACAGCTTTTGGGTTACCATCTTACCAAAACCTTAGTTGTCATATGCTAAATTACCACTTTAGAAACTCTGGATAAGATCATTCACTGTTACAAAGCAGTGAAGCTTATTTTTCTTTTTTTTTTTTTTTTTGTAATTACAATTTTCAATAATCCAAGAAAGAATAATTGCTAATCACATGCAGTTGTTTCCCCTTGATAAATATTTTTTTATTTTTCATCTCATTTAATTTTAACTCTCCTCTTGTTAATTCCACCAGTCAGAAAGATTGTAATTACTGAAGCCATACATCATCTCCTAGGCATCTTTGGCAACAAAGCAACTGCATATCTTCTGTTTAAGGTGGAGAAAAAAAAAAAAGAATAAAAAGTATAAAAAAAGGAAATTACTGTAAAACAAACTGCAGCCTAAAAACAATCCCTGAAAAATCAAGCAAATTTTGAAAGACAAAGCATACCTGAAAAATTCTGAACAAAATCGATCAGTATTTTAAATAGGTTTAGTGTTCAAATATTCTAAGATAGTGTCCCACCATAGATTACTAAGAATAGTATAAATACTTTAAAAATAATAATACTTATTTAAAAATAATAATACTTATTTAAAAATAAGTTCTTCATGTATGAAAAGTTAAGAACTGGCTGAGATTTTAGATTTAGCATAAAAAACAACCCACTGAAATTCATTCTGTGGGACTTTCCCCTCCCCCCCAATTTTCTAGGTTTGTATTTTCTAGAGACAGTGTCCTTCAACTCATGATGTCTTTTAAAATAGATTTCAAGATGGATCCTTTTCCATTATTTTATCTCTCCCAAACTTTATTATTACAAGCATTTACTTAAAAAACCTTTTATGAATTCTGCCTAGTTAAATGTACGAGTCCAAGTCTGACTTTATGCTTTTGCCAGCTGAAAATCTGGCAAAAGTAGACAAAGTGTTATATATATAGGCAAAGTATTTTTAATCACTGTAAAAGTGCTCTGTCATTTATGCTCTGAAAAACTCCTACCTGTCTTTTTTTCCTTCAGATTATTAAGAGAAGCAATCTTTTTTCATTAACTCTGGCTGGAGTCAAAGTGCAGAGGTTTAGGTTTCAAAAGGCCTCCTATTGTAGACTTTCTGAGATTCAGCCATTAGTATTTTCCTGTTATTCGGTGTGAAACAATGGTAGGCATTAAACGGGTTTTTTTTATATTGTGATTTAAAAGGAACGTTTTGGAAAAAAAAAAAAAGAAGAGAGTAATGTAAAGATATATAGTCAAGTCTTGACTTGAAGAAAAAGCAAAGAAAAAAAAAAAAAAACAGGATCTCTGGACAAACAGAAGTGACAAGCTCACATATGCTTTTTCCCTGGAGCCTAATATGACATGCAGCAACCAAAGCTTAATAAAATTTCAGTGTCTATGTTGATTAAACTACAAGAATTTTTATTCTCACTTCAGGCAGTTCTCATTCTCAGTTCCTTTTGCAAATTATGCATATACAATTTATTTTTGAAAAATGTAATTTCATGCTGCAATAGCAAGATTCTTTTTCGTTGCTCTTGTGCATGACAATAATCCCTGGTAAATATGAAAGATGAGAGAAAAAAAACACACCTGTAGGGCCAATCTTCTATAGCAAAAAACACTAAGATGAGTTCTGCATGTAAAGAAGTGAGATTCACCCATACAAACCTGCATCTCCAAATGATTAGATTATTAATAAGATTTGGCTCTATGAGTCAAACAGAGCAACCTCTACCATATAAAGTTTGGTCACATTTTGAATCTCCATATAGCCTGTTCAGGTCATCAACATCTAACACTCTCCACCCAATCCAGCTAGCCTTGCCCTCTTCTACAATTATACATTATTAGTGATATTAAACCAGGTGGTACTAAAAACAAAAGTGTGGTAATCTTAATTGTCTTCTCTTTTCTGAATGTCCTTTACCAAGGAGCATCTACACCCATAGTTCAGACACCAATCATCACCAACAAAGAACCAAAACTTGTCAGAATCATAAATCATAGAATATCTCAAGTTGGAAAAGACCCATGAGGATCAAGTCCGATTCCCTGATTCTCACTGTAGTACCTAACACTAAACTTTATGACTAAGGACACCATGCAGATGTTCCTTGAATTCTGATATGCTTGGTGCCATGATAACCAAGGACCACAGGCTCCCTGCAGAGCTTATTTCAGTGACCTACCAGCCTCTCAGTGAATAATGTTTTCTTAATGTCCAGTCTGAACTTTCCCTTATACAGCTTCATTCCATTTCCCTGCGCCCTATCACTGATCACCACAGAGAGGAGTTAATACCTTCCCCTCAGCTGTCCCAATTGAGGAAGTTGCAGACTGTAGTGGGAGCACATCTCAGCCTTCTCCAAGCACAGCAAGCCAGATTACAGCAGCCACTCCTCCTAAGTCTTGCCTCAAGACATTTCACCATACTGTTTGATCTTCTCTGAACACACTCTAATAGTCTGATGTCCTTCTTATATTGAGGCACCCAAAACTGCACACTGTACTCGAGGTGGAGTGGCACCAGTGCAGTGTAGAGTGGGACAATCACCTCCCTTGAACAGCTAGTGATGCGGTGTTTAATGCACCCCAGGGCACGGGTGGCCCTTTTGGCTGCCAGGACACACTATTGACTCATATTTAACTTGTTGCCAAACCCTCAGATCTCTTTCAAGGGGGCAAATGAACTCAATTCTGAACAAACTAGCCTTAAAGCTCTAAGTTTAAAATTAATCTGAGGCATCTCTTCCTCCCAAGTTCAAACAGTAGATATTCCTCTCCCTTGAAGCCAGTGGTTTGTATGGATACGAACTCAACAAATGGTTGATATCTCACCACTTCTTCTTAACTTCTACCACTCAGAAGAAAGGAAAAGTCTGCCAGCTGCAGCCTAGTGGTTCCTTCATTCTGGAACAGAGTAACAGAGACATGAAGGCTCGGGCATGTAGAAGAGTACCTCATATGCAGCTTTGTTGTGTCAGAAAAAGGCCTTGGGGGCTTAGAAGACATAATTATGTAGATTCACTGGCCCACATATATATCTGTAAGAGCCTTCTCCATGACACTTTCACATGGCAAGAGAGTCTCAGGAAAAAAAAGTCCCCCAAAACCAACAAAAACACATAAATGCACATATGGATTATTATATTCTCTTCTACATATGAGAATATTAAGGAATAAACTTTCAGTATTCTCCCAGAAAGTCTGTTACTTTCATGTCAGAGCACTCGCTGTAATGGAGGTCTTCTTTTGAAACGCTTAAGCTGACATGGTTTTATACAGCTTTGTAACAAGAAAATGACAGACACTGAAAGCTGATGTCAGAGGTAATTCAGAAGGTGACCAGCATTTGGCATTCAGACACTTTTACTAAAAAGAAACCAGCCATAAGAGACAGAAGGGACATATTGCTTCTTTGGACAGCAATATCAGCTTCCACTGGCCTCTGGAATAGGTATGGGAGGTAAAATTGACCTTCTCTGCACTGTTCACTAAAGGTAAAGTGATCCTGGACGCTGGCACTAACTGCAATAATATTACAGGTTAGAAATACATGTTAGACTGTTTTTTTTAACAACTGACCTTGCTATTTTTGCAATTAGTCATTAGACTATTCTCTAGTAGAAAAGACTTGGAGAAGCATCTTCAAAGTTAAGCAAAGCATATGGTTCATTGTGTATCTCACAACAGTAGTCAGATGCTTCAAATTAAATACAGCCTTTGTTGAACTAGGACTTTACTGAAGGGCACTTTGGTGTGCACAATGATAAGCGTATTTCCAGGCCCATTCATTGAAACCCTACTGACTAAAAAATGTTAATTGATGAAGAATAACAGATCTTTTTGTATAGCAGTTCACAAAAGAAAGGTGCCACATCAGGCAAGCATGGAGGGAGGGGAAAGGGAGTATTTGTAAAGGAAGGCTTCTGCATTAACTACCTATAAAATAACCTCAAAAAATGTCAATAATACTTTAAGAAGTTTAATCTTTGTTTCAAAACCATCATCGTTACCTGCATCTAACAGCTGAGGGTCTTCTAAAATATTAAATAGTAGATGTGTTATTAGATTATTTATAGTGCCTTTTATTTGCAGATGTCATATACTTTCAGACCTTTACAATAAGGTCTTGCAAGGAATAAGGCTGGAGTTTATAAGAAAGATTGATATTTAATGAATATGTAAGGTAAGCGTATGTGGAAACTAGATTTTCATAGTCCAAAGTGGAATTGATATGCATAATTTAAAACAAGCATTCATAGAAATATCGTTTTAATTTTCAGTATAATCTCTTCTTCAGGGGCCATATGACATGTAAAATGTATTAATAAGTATTATAATATCTATGTTTCTTAATTGTTTTTTTGCTTCCAATAACATACTATAATACATTGCTGCTACACATTTCATTTTTTCAGAGGCTGTTGTTTTATGTTACTTGCCATTACCTTCAAAAATTTTAATAAATGCATCTTTACCATCTTAATAATAATGATTATTCAAAACAAAACATTCTCTGACATATTCTCTGACATTTTTAAATAGTACATACTAAAGTGCTGCATAACTTACAGGCAAATCACTGCTACACATGTAAACGCAGCAACTAAATGGTACTTAGTAAAGTTTCTAATTATGGCGAATACAAGTATACTGTACTTGGATACTTAAAAGATTATCATGTCTCTCAGATGATCTGTTTACTTTAGTTTTCCTGTTTGCAATACATTTTCAAGTAATTCACTTTTCATTCATCTTTAGGCTCTATGCCTGATTAAAACAGTGTAGAGTGCGGATATCCCACATTCCAAGCAGTCACCAGATTTTAGAAAAACAATCAAAAAGCTTATTTTCAAAGAAACATAATTTTTTTTATATCAGATTCTTCCACTAGGTTTAGCCAAATGCAATAGAGGTATATTTCAGCCTTTCTTATGCCTGGGCTACATTGTAAATGTTGCATTTGTGTTGGAGGGAAAAGAACAGATTTTGCTGTGGGTTTATATGGTAAAAGATGCTTTGTTTTGCCGTGGATTTTATAGTCCTCACTTCTCCACATAAAGGTAGATTTGATCAAGGGTACTCATACAATGTCCTTGGAAGGAAAGAAATAATGTAATGCAACCTTGTTGAACTTCAAGCAACTACATCAGATTTCAGCCCAAAGATACCCAATCTTACAAGACAGATTCCACTCTGCCTAGTACTTATTTATTCACCATAAAAAGGAATATTGATAAATGGGAGTGGGTTCAGAAAATAAGCAATTTAAGTAGCTGTCGTGTTTTAAGCCACAAATCAGCCACGCAGTTTGCTCACTCACTCCCCCCTCTTTCTTCACCCCAGCTCCCGGAGGGATGCGAAGGAGAACTGAAAGAATGCAACTCCCACAGGTTGAGATAAGAATAGTTTAGTAACTAAGGTATAATGCAAACCACTACTGCTACCACCAATAATAATAATGACAAGAGAAATACAAGGGAAGAGAATAAACCCGCTCACCACATATACCCAGCCCGACCAAGCAATGCACCCCCCACCTCCTTCCTGGTTGCTGCCCTCCATTTCTGCATCCTGGGCATGACATACTGTGATATGCAATACCCCTTTGGCTAGTTTGGGTCAGGTGCCCTGTCCCTGCTTCCTCCCAGCTTCCCCTCCTCCCTGGCAGAGAATGAGGCTCCGAAAGTCCTTGGCCAGACCAAACATCACTAAGCCATAACTAAAAACACTGGTGTTATCAGCACTGTTCCCAGGCCGAAAGTCAAAAACACAGCACTGCACCAGCTACAGAGAAGGAGAAAAATGACTGCTACTGCTGAACTCAGGACAGTAGCTCAATAAATTAATTTTGTAAAAGAAATCAAAGCAGTGACAGAAATCCAAATGTAGGCAAAACCAGAACACTTCAAATGTAGAAGGAACACACAGCAAGATGATTAGAATTAGAAGGAGGAAACCTTCTTAAAATAAGGCATAGTTATTTAAAAAAAAAAAAAATTAAGGTAAATTAGTAATTGATAAATATTCTTGAGAATAAAAAGGTAGCATCCTATCACTGAATCTTTAAATTGCAACCAGAAAATTTTCTTCATAGTTTATATTTTTATATATTCTTATATTTTTATAGAAATGTTATTTATATATAAAGATATGTATTTACATTAATATGTATTACATTTATGTTTGTACATTTGCTTTTAATGAATATCTTAAGAGCTCTGATTAGGTTCTAACTAAATCATAGTAATGAAAGTGCTGACTTTCTAGAAAAACAATAGGAAAAACAGGCTGAGCACCAAACTTCATTCTGATCGTTTTACATTAATATATATTATATTTATGCAAATATATATTTTTATATACATACGTATGAAAGAAATTCTTTGCTTGTTGAAATTACTTGAAAATGTAGCCATTGACATAAAAGGTCAATATTTGCTACTGTAAGTGAATGCATATCAAAAAAGGCCAGTTCCGAGGTGAAACATATTAAGACAGACAAGAAAGGCCTGTGAAAGACAGTAAATGGCAGTACAAGGGCAAGAGTCCATGGCAACCTCACCACTAATGTTTTCAAGAGAAACATTATACCCCTCTGCATCTTTCCCCTCTTGCATACCTGTCCTTCAAGATTTTTTGCCAATTTTGCATTAGAAGGCTGAGTGACAGGTTCTGCTAAACAGTTTAATTGCATTTATCTTATGTTACAGACTTACCCAGCAGCCTGCAGTTTAACCTGCAAAACACAAAAAAAAGGCAAGAATTTGATCTCCTTGCACTTATTATGGGTTATAAGCAAGGTCTTACTAATTAACAAAATTCTATATCCCAGACAAGGAACATGACAAAGAATGAGAGAGCTGTCCCTGTGAGCTGATAAACCTATTTTGTAGTCAGGAATTTCCAGTCAGATTATTCTCCCAATCAATAATGAACCCAGTGTGTTTCTTTTGTCAGTCAAATATTGATCTAATTATATCTGATTTTAAAGTTCTGTTTCTTCATACTTCATGGCCTGAAATCATAGAATCTGCACAGAAAACTCTCTCTTTTCTCCAGTGGACAAAATCAGAAGGCTGAAGTCCTGGCAAATCCATTAGTTGTGGTCCCTTAACTGCTATAGGTCTTTATTTGTACATTTGCTTTTAATGAATATCTTAAGAGCTCTGATTAGGTTCTAACTAAATGATAGTAATGAAAGTGCTGACATTCTAAAAAAAAAACAATGGGGAAAACAGGCTAAGCACCAAACTTCATTCTGGTCATTTTTCACCCACATTCAGTGATGGCCTTGCTGACATCACAATTAATCTTTTCATTCTTCAGTGAAAGCATCTATAAAGTCTCACGGGTGTCCTTCATTATATGGCCCTCAGTGTATGCACACCCAATCACATGTCTATTTGCAATTATTAGAGCACATTAGAAAGTTGAATTTGTATTTAAAATAGTTAGATGAAAAGAAGGTAGTAAACTCACATAAAGTGGAAATGTAAAAAAAAAAAAAAAAATATATTTGTATATGCTATATAATCGTACAATCATATATATTATAACTTAAAAATTATCAGAAATGTATTTATATTCTCTAACTCATCTTTGGTCAACACCTTTGTATATCCTTTATGTGTATAGCTGTTATTTTTCATTCATCTTGGCCTTACTTTAGCAATAAGGCTTTGAAAGGTGATTTGCGTCGAATCATAGAATCATAGAATAGTTAGGGTTGGAAAGGACCTTAAGATCATCTGTTTAAGTTTGAGCCCATTACTCCTTATCCTATCACTACAGTCCCTAATGAAGAGTCCCTCCCCAGCATTTCTAAAGGCCCCCTTCAGATACTGGAAGGCTGCTATGAGGTCAATGTTTAGGTAACTCTAAAATAATCAGGGACCAGAAATAAAAAAAGGACAAAAACAAAACACAAAACCCACAAAAAAACAACTAAACAACCAAACTTTCTTTTCTTTCAAGAAATTTTTAGACTCTTTGAAAAGGAAACAGGTTTTTTAGCTGGAAAAAACAAAATTGTACTCTATTCCAGTGAAATAATTTGCTTGCAATACTTTTAGAGGATTTGATTTTTGTAACTTCTGCCCTGGAACTACAGTATTACAGAACTGATTTCCAAGAGGAAAAGAACCACTGATAAAAATTAGTTCCATTAGATTTCAAAGAGTTAGGAGTTGTCCAAAGTCATGTACAAAGCCAGAGAAGTAATTTTTCTCATCATAAGGTAGGGGCCTCAAAACACCATGGAATTCACTGAAGCAGAGAACCACTGTGGTTTTCAGAGGATTCTGCTGGATTCAGGAAGACCCACGGTGGGTTCTGCTCTTCAGAACTCCTAATTGTTCTGAATGGATTAAATGTAGACACTACTTTTGTAGAAAGATTAGATCCACTTGTAATGTTTGCAAACTGAAGAATAAGACAAATCTGAGGAGTTCTTAAGTATAGGAAGTATTACAAATTTTTCTTCATATGTTTGGGGTTTTTTCCCCCCAGGAAATGATTTGAGTTTATTCAAATCTCTACTTACAGCCTTCATCATACTGATAATATTAAATTTTCTGCTATCCATTGCAGCTCAATACTATGGCCAAATATGCTTTTTGGATACTTCTCTGCCCTACTGCAGCTACTTGAAATCTCAATAATTATAGAGGTCCTACTGAAATGACTCATGAAGTGTCAAACTCAAGCTGTTTCTTATATAAAAAAAGAGAAGCCATGCACAAATCCTTCCCTATATCTAATCTAAATCTACCTATTTCAGTTTAAAGCCATTTCCCCTTGTCCTGTCATTACACTCCATTGTAAAAAGTCCCTCTCTAAATTTCTTGTAAGCCCCCTTAATGGCTGCTATAAAGCCCCTGGAGAATTCTCTAGGCTTGTCCTGGGTTCAGCAGTAGCAGCCATTTTTCTCCTTCTTAGTAGCTAGTGCAATACTGTGGTTTTGACTTTCGGCCTGGGAACAACGCTGATAACACCAATGGTTTTAGTTGTTGCTAACTAATGTTTACTCTGACCAAGGACTATCTGAGTCTCATGCTCTGCCAGGGAGGAGGGGAAGCTGGGAGGAAGCAGAGACAGGACACCTGACCCAAACTGACCCAAGAGGTATTCCATACCACAGCTCATCATGCCCACTATATAGACTGGGGGAAGTTACCCAAAGGGCTAGATCACTGCTCAGTCAGGCTGGGTATCGGTCAGTGGGTAGTGAGCAGTTGTATTCTCTTTCTTTGTTATTTCTATGAAAATTATTATTGGTGGTAGCAGCAGTGGTTTTATGTTATACCTTAGTTACTGGACTGTTCTTCTCTCAGCCTGTGGGAGTTACAGTCTTTCAATTCTCCTCCACATCCTTTTTGGAGTGGGGGTAGGAAGAAGGAGGTGAGTGAGCTAGCAGCCGCATGGTTCTGAGTTACCGGCTGGGCTTAAATCAAGACAAGGCTGAACAACCCAACTGTCTCAACCTGGTTTTAGACTAGAGGTGCTCCAGCCCTCTGATCATCTTTTTGGCCCTCCTCTTGACTCGCTTCAGCATGTCTACATCCTTATTATGTTGAGGGCTCCAAAGCTGAACTCAGTACTCCAGGCTGGGTCTCACAAGAGTGGAGCAGTGGGAGAGAATCTCCTCCGTTGACCTGCTGATATCACTCCTTTTGATGTAGCCCAAGATACGGTTGGCTTTCTGGGCTGCAAGAGCACACTGCTGGCTCATGTTGAGTTTCTCATCAACAAAAACCCTCAAGTCCTTCTCCTTGGGCCTGCTCTCATACTATTCTCTGCCCAGCCTATATTTGTGCTTGAGGTTGCCTCAACCCACATATAGGACTTTGCACTTGGGCCTTTTTGAACTTCATGAAGTTTGAACTGGTACACCTATCAAACCTGTCAAGGTCCCTCTATATGGCATCCCTTCCCTGCACCAAACAGCTTGGTGTCCTCAGCAAACTGAGGGCACACTCAATCACACTGTCCATGTCACTGACAAAGCTATTAAGAAGCGCCGGCTCCAATACCAACCTGAGGAGCTCCATATGTTCTGAAAAGATGTAATGGTCAAAGTCTGGAGAAACAAAAGAGCAGACCTACTGAGTAGAATCAATTGTACAAATTCAAAACTCAAAAAACACTGTATGTAGTTTCAGAAATGGAAGCAATTCACTACTGAAACAATCTACCAAATAGATTTCTCTGACATTAGAAATCTTGAATTTAAGATTGGCTATGGTTCTAAAAAATGTGCCATATATTGATATGTTCTTCCAACTTAGAAAAAAATAGCAGGCGAAATTGTCTGTCGGGTGTGGCATAGAGAACAACGGCCTTAACAGCTCCGTCTGGCCTTGCAATAGGTTGCTTATGAGCTGCAGCATCTCAGCTGAAAGCAACTTTTGTGTGGCCTTCTTGCAATACTAACTCTTGAAATAGCCATATTCACTCCCCAGAGGTATACATGTCAAATAGAGTTTTACTGTATGTAGTAACATCATGTACTCAGAGATAAGCTTTGTCTGTTCTGCACAATCCTACAGTTGCCAATTTGCACAAAGTGATTATGAAAGCTCACTGGTGTTGAGGGCAAAAAAAATTATCCCTCCAGTACTTCCAGCTTTCTTCTGTGTTGTTCCTTTGTCCTCAATGTGCACTAAAAGGGCCAGTATAATTCATTGTTTTCCACAAACTGAGGCACTGCTTGGGGATCTAAGCAAAATTTATAAAGTACACAAGGCAGAGTATGGTTTATTTCTCCAGAAATTGCAACATGGATATCACTAAATAGAGTCCTCAACAAAATATCCTTCAACAAAATGTCCTCTAGGGGAATCAGCATCTGTGAATACTGATTAAAAAAAACTCCTGGTGGAAGATAATGGAAATCTACTCAAAGCTTAACTGAAGAAGCTGAACCAAAACTGGAACAGTAAATCATTGATAACCTTTGGCATAATTGGATGAATTTTCATGGAAGTCACAGCAATTACACCTGCTCATTCCATAGATGATGTTACTAATTATTCATTTTACAGCAGTGCACCTGGAAGCCTCAATGTTCTTCACTGTGCCAGATACTACACAAACTCCGGGAAGAATGATCATCTTTAATAATCAGTTTGCTCAAGTAATTATTTACCAGTAGTCCTAAATACTATTTTAAAAAAATATGTACATCTTCCATTTGATTAATAGAACATCACCTTTCTCTGTAAATATTATAACAATAATTTCATCAATATTATGTGCAACCAATCAATTCTTTTCTTAGCATTCACTTTCCAATGCATATCAGAAATACCAAGATTCACAAAAAATGAAGAAATTCCTGAAAAACATAATGATAAATTTCTAGTCCACTGTTGGAGTTGTCACTTATCCCACCCTTTAACCACAAATCTGACTTTATAAACACACTATAAGCATGAAAGATACTGTTGCCCATAATGACCTACTTTCTACGTTATTCTACATTATTCTAGTATTTACTTTCAACATAAATATGCCAAAATTACATTCCAGTGATTCAATGTTAACCTCTTGATGGTCTTATGCAAAAACCAAAGATAAATTGTTTTTTATTTTAGGTAGGAAAAAAAATACTTCCCCAGCCACTTTCCTTATGTGCAACATCTGTGTCTCCTTATTGATGCAAGAGTAATAAGTATTAAGTTAGTCCTCATATGATACTCCATATTTGCATATTGATTGGTATTCCTCATTAGGATGGGGAAACTCATCAAACTCTTTATGTAGCCAAGCTTCATTTGCAATACTTAAAATTGTTATCTCTATTTTGCTTGGATCTTTTTTTTTTTGGGGGGGGGGTTCAGGGTTAGTTTTAGGATTTCATTCTTAATCGAGGCAGTAGATAAAAAATTTGCTAGAAAGCTCTTCAAACTTTCACAAATTAGAGAAATGTTCCTGAAGAAGTGTTCCAAGAATGCTGTCAGATTTCACTACCTTTCTTCTAATCTTTAAACACTGACTGATTATTAGAAAATGAGCAGAGGAGGAGAATTAACCTCCTTTTTTCTGCTTAAAAATGTCTACTTACCAGATTCTGTACATTACTTAAATGACATCTTTTCTAGTTTCTTTAATATGAAGTCTACTATATTCAAAATTGCCAAAGAAGTCCTCACTTGTGTCTAGTTACTTACATAAGTTCAAGTTTTTTTATTATAAAAAATCAGGTCAATCCCTTTCTTTTAGAAAGTGTATGTAAAGAAGAACTTAGCATACTCTAAACAAAGCAGCAATTGGAAAACAGCAGTTTCTTGCAGTACTTCCCCAGATGTATTAAATAATTACTGTTATTCTTCCGATATGGGCAATACATTTGTTTTTCACAGAAGTCTGATTTGTTGTTAGCAGATGAAAATTTTAGAAATATATTTGCAATTTTAAATGGCATGTTTTCTGCAGAATTAATTTTTAGTTTTGAGATGGGATGGGTTTTTTGTCTGTGTTTAATTACTTAGTAATAACAACATGAAAGAAAAATGGCCTAGTTATTAGTGTAACCAAAAAGGAAGTATGGTAGTGATTTTCAGAGCTAAATGGAAAAAAATAAAGTAATAATTCAAATCTAAAAGCAGCTAGAAAAAGAATTAAGAAAAAATTCAAAATGAAAGCTAGAACTATACCAATGTGCACACAATATAGTCAAATTAACACCAGTCCTGCTGCTCATATATTTCTCACTTATGTTTTCTAGGTTTTTTGATAACTATTTCTGAACATAAATGCTTCAATAGTGATTTTTCAACCCTACGATTTTTGACCATATTGCTCAGGAAGAATACCATAAATTCACAAATCACATTTGAAAACTAAATGTTCTTTTTGGGAAAAATCCTTGCAGTCTCACAATCAAGGGCCATAGATTTTGGCAGTTTTAAAGGATTTCTGAGATTAGTGGTTGCTCTACACTCAAACTACCATTTTATTTTATTTTTTTCCCACATTTATCTGCAGTTTTGTGGAGAATAAGGCACGGACCCCGTTTCTGGTTAGGAAATGAAATCATTTATTTCCAGAAGGTCCAGGGTTGATATAGGCTATCCGAAGTACCC
>JANRGW010039097.1:0-19075 GCA_024733675.1 Psilopsiagon aymara
TAGTGATAGGACAAGGGGTAATGGGTTCAAACTTCAACAGGGGAAGTTTAGATTGGATATGAGGAAGAAATTCTTTAATGTACGGATGGTGAGGCACTGGAATGGGTCGCCCAGGGAAGTTGTAAATGCTCCATCCCTGGCTTTGTTCAAGGCCAGTTTGGACAGAGCCTTGGATGACATGGTTTAGTGTGAGGTGACCCAGCCCATGGCAGGGGAGTTGGAACTAGAAGACCTTAAGGTCCTTTAAAACCCTAACTATTCTGTGATTCTATGATTTTAACATGATTAACTTTGTGGCCACTGGAAGGAGAGATACTCAAAGGATGCTGACTAGTATTAAGCAGGAGAGACAATTAAAGCTTAATTTCTGCTGCCCTGGAAGCAAATGAGCATCATTTCTAGTGCCCCATGGAATTGTTTTCTCATACCTCACATTTGACATATGTCCCAGAGGGAAGCTGTGCTCCCACAGTGCACATGGAGCCATGGAGAGCCCCGGATGCTCAGCAACACTTAGCACCCAGCTCATTGCAGCTCACATGTCAAGGTCCTGGAAAGCTGAGAAAAAACTTGAGAGAAAGCTGTGATCCTAGAATAACTAGAGCAGCATCTTCTAGGACATCTCTACACCATGGGAGAGGGAATGACACAGATATCCCTCCTCCTGCAAAGCCCCAACGAGTAAGCCGGTGTGACAGAGCAGAGCTAAGCAAATGTATCAGCCTATGTCCAAGAAAAATGTAGTTATATTTGAGAAGTTCTGTGCCCAAACCATGAAGTCCTGCCTCCCAGTATGGCCAGATGGCTGAGAGTCGTCTGCAACCACCAAAGCCTTTACACACTTGTTTTAATCATGCTGATGAGATAAGTTCTCCTCAGATTTTAAGGAGCCTCAAATTTGTCTCTGTTTCCTGTATCTGCCACTTATCTTTTCACAAGACTATTCCCTCATGCCCTCGAAGGGCTAAATCCATTAAAATATGCAGATGGATTGAACTGATTCTCTGCTATTTTGTTTTTCAAGGAGACTGCAATCACAGGTCACCCTGTAGCCATGGATATTCTAGGTTACTGGTGGGCACAGTTTTATGTGATAATGAAGATACCTCTGTTTGTCCAGAGACACTCTCAAATAATGGAAATCAACACAGATCCTCATTCAATAAAATAGAAATTGTCACCATTTTGCTGTGCTTCCGCCAGAGCAACATATGGTAGCACAGCTGACAAATATAATCTTTTCCTTTTTTTTTTCCATTTCACATGCACATTTCATTTTGCAGAATGCTAAGACTTTACATAAATTGTCTGTTAACCCCTTGCAGTCATTGCATTTGCTGCCTGGATGGCTTTGAGCTCTTGAATACTTGAAAGCTGGAGTTAAAATGCAGTCAACACTCAGGGAACAGTTTGTGCTTTCAGTATGTAGGCTACTTGCACCTTTCACAAGGAAAATCTCCTCTTTTTCACCTTCTCCCATGCCCAAACTTACTTTTTATGCAGAAACATTTTACTCTAGCTGAATGAAAGCTTACTGATATAATAGAATGATACTCAATTAACTTACTGCCTCTTTACGTGTTGTTCAATGCCATAAGCTAAGTCATACATGCCCAATCACTTTACAGTGATGTAACTCATTTCTGCTGGTTGTACCAATTTGATTGTACCAATTTGGTTGTACCAATTTGATTGAACCAGGTCCACTCTGCAATGCCATTTTCAGATACTTTAATTGTCAATTTTGTGCACACCCAGATCAGATTTCCCCCACTCTGGGCAGATCATTCTCAGTCCCACAACCTTGCTGGTGCTTGGTGGCCTTTTCTGCAGCGGGTGCCCGCAAAGTTTCCTGTGTCTAGAGGAAACTCAGGAGTTTTACTCACTCCTCACTGGAGCTGATTAATTCATGTTACTCATGCCAGTTTTCAGCCCTTGTTCATCCATCCGTCCAGGAGATAAACTGTGAAAGCTCCACTCATAATTCTCACAGATGCAAACAGGATTTGCTTGAGTTTAAAAAGGGTAGGAGGATGTCTTTGCTTTTTCGTAGGGCTTCTGGCACCCAGTAATAAGACTCAGGGCTGCAGAGGGCGTACAGAGGAGGTATTCACACTGTCTCACTAGAAGTAGTAACTTGGTTGTGTAAATTAGTCTAGGCTAATTTACTCCCACTCTGAATCACCCTCTGGAGGATCCTTTCTCTCTCTGCTGAATGTGTAGGGAACCCAGAGAAATTGGTTCTTAATTCTGTATCGTACAAGGAACCTAAAGCTGAGCAAAATTAATGCCATATAAGAATGTCTCCACTCAGAAGCAGTAGTTTTGTATGGGTTACGACTCAGGGGACTCCGAAATGGGTCAGCATGACTGTAAAGCACAGAAGCTAGCTGTAAGGTAAAGTTGCTTGTTCAAAGGAGGATTATCTACAAAGAAAAAAGCTGCTTATTTCTTTGGTTTAAAATCAGATGGCCTCAATTGCAATTGACTTTCATGGCATAGCTTTATGTACATACCCAGTGTAATGTCTGACACAGTTAAGGCATAAATCATTGCTCTGACCACTTCCTAAACACATTTGCCTCCAATTTGTAAGCAGAAAAGAAAAACCTGCTTTTCACAAATGTCATTTGCTTCCTGACAGTTTGCAAATGCATACTCCAACAAACAGTTGCTTTTGAAGACTGAGAGCACCTGCACAGCTAAAAGGGAAGAGTGGGGGTTGAATCACAAAATTCTGACACTCAAGTTAAATATTCCACAATTAAAGGCTAACACCACACATTTCAAGGCTGCTAATCTGAAGTGCAACAAAAAAGTATGAAAGAAAGTCTACACAGGCTAAACTCAAGATTTAAATATGACTTAACCACTTGTCCAGATTAAGTTGCTTTTACATGTTTTCCTCAAACATTCATTATTAGCCAGCAGTAGCACATCAAACTAAATAGGGACCTTTGGGCTGACTCAGTGTGTATGTTTCAATGAAGTATTGATACTTTGGGATTCCTGAAAACCTGAGTTCTCTGTTCATTACCCAGATTCTCAACTGACTGGAGGTAAGTTTTGCCTAGAGTAGAAAGCTCTCTGTCACAGCAAAACACAGCCTTACTAATGGCAACCAACATCAAAATATTAGGCACTGTCTGAAGAGGCTGATTTTTAGGGAAAAAAAAGAGTTGCTGAAGACTTTGATTTTCACTTAAATTAGTGTTTTGGAACTTACTGTTTTATTAGGAGACACATCTTGAGCATTTGCTTACTTTTTATGTCGTTCATTTCACAGACTGATACTTTCATATCATATCTAAACAAATTATCAGATCCCATCTCCATGAGAAACTGTATCATATTTTATTACATACTGTAAACAAAACCTTTTTGGAGAAAGAGGCACATTATGTCTTTTACAAATCACTGCATTTTTCCGGATGTACGGTATGTTAGAAAACTGACACAAAAGATGTGAATTGAGTTAACGAGCCCTGCTATATTTCCACCAAAATGGGCTGTTGGTTCATTTGAATAACTTTGACCTTTTCTGTTTATTGCCTTTCTAAAATAAACCAACAAACCACATACCCAAAAAACCCACAAGAATAATCCATAGCCAATCATTATGATGACCACAAGTCTACTCAGGCACCTTGACAGCTGAATCACCATCTCACATCAAGAGATTTAGCCCTGGGCATCTGGCTGCCCTGACACACATTAGTTGGTCCTTTTTAGACATTAAATGTCTTTACAGTTTTCATATTTAGTCTGTATTCACACTCTCCATCTCTGCTTTGTTGGAGAAGGGGAAGCTAAGACGCATACTGGATAATGAGCAACATTTACACGGTGAAATTCTTTGTTATGTTTAAGATAAAATTAGACACAAGGGGGATGCTTAGATTTTTGGCGTACTACATGTACCATATATTGGGGGGAGAATAAAAGCCTGGTAAAAGCCTAGAATTATAAAATTCACCATTGAGTTTCCTTTTCAGTCACACTGCAGGAATGAGAAGCAAAGGAAAGGTGAGAGGGAAAAACATAAAAGGACATTAAGTCTCCCATATTTTGCATTCCCAGGCTTTTGTCATCTAGTGCTTTAGAAGAACATTTTTTTTCTAATAAGATGGCAAAAATACCTTTGGGAAACAGAAAAATTCACACATGGGCCTGGATTCAGCAACCTGACTCACTTCACATGGGAATAGCCCCAACTGGTTCCATCTTCTAGTTATCAGTTCAGTGATAGCCACTTTAGCTGATTTACTCATGCAAACAAACATTATTCCAAGTGAGCAGAGACTGTAGACTGGAAATGTCCCCCCCTGAGCTCTGGCCAAATGGAAGAGGAAATAGAGAGAGGCTGAAATGTGAGCACTGAAAGGTGGTTTTCAAGGTAAAGCTCAAGGGAATTTTTCTATATATTAAAAAATCTATTTAGCAGTCTTTTGTTTTTTAAAATCTCTGGAAGGAAAATATAATTTCTTTTAGATTCTGCTTCCTTGCCAAGATTTATATATCAGGGATAAGAAAGAAGAAGCCATTGCAGGAAGAAATGAATGAAAAACCTAATGCACCAGCTTGGTCAGACCATACTTCCTGACTGCAATCATTCAGGTTTTTCTGACCTTTGAAAAGCATTTCCATTAAAACCCACACCAAATCTTTACTTTTTCTTTATCTCTACAGTATTCTTATCTATAGCTATGTCTCTTGCAGTCAAAGCTGGAGACTACAAGCTGCAAAATCCATTGTTTTTCATCAACTGAATTAACAAATCTAAATACCAGGAATAAGGCTGGTAAATATTTTTACCTGTGTTTATTAATTTAGGCAGCAGGCAAACCACATTCTGCTTCTTGAGAATTAACATTTTGCATTCAACTAATTTGGCATGGTTGCATCTTCGACTCTTTCCAGTACTGGGTATGCACGAGCAAGGCAAGATGCGCCCTCCCTGGACTCATTCAAGGCCAGGCTGGATGTGGTTCTGGGCAACCTGGTCTAGTTGAAGATGCCTCTGTTCATTGCAAGGGGCTTGGACTAGATGACCTTTGAAGGTCCCTTCCAACCCAAACTATTCTATGGTTCTATGAATACATATGGATTTATTATTTCTACTCCCACATGTGGATGAGTCTCAGAGGAGCAGGGTGCAGTATGACAATTAAGGTATTTTAGACCCTTAGTTCATGTGTCATGAACTTTCCAAGCCAGTGCTGAAGCTGCAGGACAGTTACCTGAGGTACATCTCATGCAGATGGTGAGCTTTGTCTGAGTTACGACTGGCTTTTCCGCTGTGTACAGTGTGCAAGGAGCAGAGCTTCTATGTGTTTCTGCAACTGCTTAGCCAATGGTGGTATCTTAAATTTTCCTTAAAATGAAGAGGAGGCAAATACGTGGTGCTGATCTCTCTGTTATCACAGGAGAATAGTGTTGCAGAACTGAAAATGGGAGAGAGTTGACAAAGAGAATACAGGATTCTATCCATATGAACATTATCACTGCATGAACATGAACAGCCCAGAATAAGTGGATTTAGACTTCATGCTCTCCTCATAAAATGCAGCTGATTGCTTTAGCATTGCAATTCATAAAGTCAGAAATATTCTTTATTCCAGAGGACAATATGTATTGATCACTCCCTTCACACTAAAAAAAACAGGGATGAGGAAGAGAAAATTTGTGAGGCTGCACCAACTTGCAGGGAAGTATTAGGTCTTGAGTAAAAAGTAGCAGCACATCTATGCTAGGGGAGGAGGGAAAGCAGTACTCCACCTACTCTCTCATAATCCTGCTGAGTCATTTTGGTTTGAAGCTTGCAAACTTCTTCAGTTTTCTGGGAAGGAAAAATAATTTAAAAAAAAAAAAAAGAAAATTTGGTATAAGAAAGTTTTGGATCCATATATCTTCGTTTTCAGAAGTGTCTTCAATTACCATTGCTGAAGGCTTCACAAATGCCTAACTCTCTGCATCAGGCACTGATTTCTGTGGCCCACATCCCTAACCATAACTAAATAAAAGAGTCCAGAGAGTGTCTCCCACCAATCAACTCAAAGGAGTTCACAGATCACTGTTCAACTTAATCAGTCAGAAACTGAACAAATCCTAAACAGCTCCTCAGAATTTTCTGATTGTTGGTGTTTCAGTCACACTTTTTAAATTGATGATTTTATTTTCAGTGTAAGATGTGGATAACAAAAAAAATAAACCTTCACAAATTTTCAGAACCAAAGGTCAGCCTGTTCCTCTTTTAACTGTTCCTTTAGATAAATAGGAAATAATTCCCTAATATAGCATTTCTCAAAACCAATGATATATTTTGCTTGACAGCATGACCACTGTTCAGATCTGAAGATATTCAGTCCAGAGAAGGGAGAAACTGTCTTTTTTTTCTAGTAAGTACTACTGTAATTTTCCAAATTGGAATGATTGTCAGAGAGAGCTTAGGCAAAATAAATACATATAGTACAAGATGAGCCATACCAACAACAGGGGAGAATTTTTCAGACACCACTGAATCTTATTAAAACGTGAGAGGGCCCAAATTATCAGCCAAATCCAACTCCAGGAAATACATGAGACTTACCTGTGATGGTATGTTTGTAATAACTTTCACCTGGTTTATGCACATTCAGGTTGTTCTTTCCCCAATTTATCACCTCTGCAATGCTAAAAAGTGAATCAATGCTCACAGGTGAAAGCTCTGCAAGCAGAGCTGCTGCTTCCTTTCTACTTCAGCCTCAGCAGGAGAAGCTTTGCCACCTGACACTGCAGGGACCACCACCAAGGGTAATTGAATTTCCATGCCTATTCAGCCCCAGGTCTGCACACTGACGTTGCCAGCTGCCAGCTGTTTTCCCTCTGCAGAGTGCTCATGACTGCAGCATCAAGGGCTGCTACCAAGGGACAATGAGGTAGGTCTCCTGTGGGTAATGTATTGAGAAGTAAGTAGCTTACTCTAAGATAGTCAGCGTGTTGCAGAAAAGCTCTTTGCTACACATCATACGAACAATCTTTGGCCACTATCAACTTCAGCTCTGTTCAAGCCTAAAAGATACATTTGAGGGACTATGCATATATTTTTGGTTTCCATCAACTGTTTACTCTTTTCTGCACCAGTTGTCCCTGTGCACACGCACCCCCCATTAGATTTTCTTTTTTATTTTCATTAACCTGCCAAAAGATAATCTAGAAATCTAAAAGAGCACTGGCATCAGGACAGTCGAGTGATTCGCACTTGACAGTGATGTTTGAAGTTTAGCTTGGCAAATACATACTGTAACTGCTAAGGAAAAGCATTCGGTGTAGATGAAAAGGGACATCTTTTTTCTTCCTTATCATCATGGCTAAATATCCCCTCTTTGTAAAACAGTTGAGCTGTTAAGTTCTATGCTAAGGCACGTACACACTTTGGAAAGGTAATTTGAAAGCGAGTTGAGCCATGACAAATAGGGACAGCTGGCCTAATTGAATCATTTGATCTAAGACAGCTCAACTTGGTTATCCTCACTGCAGCCCACATTGATATTAGCGAGTGAATCATTAGCCATGAAATCATGTCGACTTTCCCGATGCAGCATTCTTGACATGACAGGGAACGCAGTTTGCCTTTCATTACAGCACCAATGAGTTCTTCAGTCTGTCAGGAAGGGAGAAAAAAAAAAAAAGAAGAAAAAGGAAAAGAAGCGTCTTGAAAACTTTTAGCCTCAGCAACAGAAAGCAATTTGCTCTTGCGTACATATAGAGCAGCTAAAGGAGGAAAGGCCCTTTTGATGGGTCTCAGGTTTTACCCATTAGCCTCAGTGGTAAGCTGGCACACCCCAGACTTCCTCAGCTTCCTGCGACAGGCACAGTCTGCTGGTGGGACAACACGTCACCATTTAGTAACTATTTCTTTATTTTCTAGGGCTTATTTCTTTTCCTTGTGCTTTTGTGGATGAGAGTCTGCCGTGTCATATGCATCTGTACAGGCTGTTTCTAGCAGTCACTTCTTATGTCATAACTCTTTTGTGTATTAATTAATAGTAAGCTAGAGCTGAGTCTTTGGCATATGGACCACAGCTTTGGCTGAACTAAATGCTAACTGGACTGACTGCTCCTAATCTAACTCACATTAAGTGTATCCTAGCACAAAAATAATCACCAGAGTTATTTCCCAAATATCTCCAAGGTATTTAGGAAGAGATATCACTCTTTAAAGTCCTCAATTTGCAAAATAATGGGCTTATCCAGCTGCCATTGAATGGAATGAAAATTTTCTGTGGGAACAGAGCCAAAGTCAGATCCCAGGTTTTTTAACAGGCATAGGTGGACAAACTTACCTCATGGTTTTGATCAGGTTATCGGTGGCAGGACCAGACAAAAATAATTTGGGCAAAACTGGGAGCCTGATGAAATTTGGATAACGTCCAGTTAAGGAAAAGCAACAGAAGCCATTTCTTTATTATTATTTGCAAGTCAGAGACATGCCAACATTGGATGGGGACAAGATTCAAACCTTGGAAAAGAGAACTGTCACATCTTGTCTTGCCAATAGTGGTCTAAATCGTATCTCTGTAATCTAGCAGGGAAAGCAGAAGAAAAAAAAAAATGGCATAGGAGCAGCGGTATTTATAAATCAAAACCAATCAATAAAGACAAAGCTAAAACCAGAAAGTCCGATAATGACCAAAAAATCTTGTTTCTTTTGTAGGGGGTTGCTTTATAGGTGATTGCTTTATAGGGGGTTTTCTTCCACTTAAAATATGAAAGATAGGTGCAAAGATTTTGTTTAAAAATCTGTTTTCCTGTAACAAGTAGCTATCAGTTTGGTAAGCAGGGCTCACTCCATCCCAAATGTGGAGTTACATTCTATGTCATGAAGGTTGGGAAGTAATCATTATTTACCAGAAGGGGAAAACCTTGCCAGCTTGCCTTCTGGAGAGATGGAAATATAACAGTAGCAAATGTGTAGGAGATAATCAACATAGAAATTAGTTGTACGGAAGGGGCACAGAAATTTTTTTGTGAAGAAAAAGAAATAAAACACTGAAAATTTTTTGTCATTGACACCAATGTTTTTCTCAATTTTTGCATTAAAAAAACCTTTGCCGCGATAGCTATTTAGGTTCAGGGCAGAATTTCTGTTCAGTACAAATCACCCAAAGCTTAGAAAATTCATCTGACGGAGCTGGCGTCAAAACTGTTTGGTTATAATGGAGTAGTAATCCTTAATTGAGCTGTTTTGTGTGAGCAACTATATAAATCATAGAGAAGGCAGCTATTTGTCTATTCTGGTGATTAGACTAATCACCTGGGATGTGGGAAACCTGTATTCAGGCCTCCCCTGTTCCTGATACACCATGTTTGCACTTCAAATACTGCTAGTATATCCCTGTGGTGATTCAGAGTGTGCAGAGGGATGGGCGCATCATCCTGGGAAACATTTCTCATGCTGGATCTGAATTCATAAGTCCTGCAGAGGTGTTGTGCTGCAGCCAGCAATCCTGGCCCCTTCTTGGCAAATCTCAATCCTGCTTGGCCCAAGCAGGGATGCCAGACCTCAGGTATCTCCACGCCATGCATCACTTCATGTGCAAAGTCAAGATTAGCTATATGGAAAACTACTTTGAAGAGATGTGTCTCTTAAAAGCCTCCAGAAATGGAGCCACCGCATTTCCCATATGCAAACTGTCCCATGCTTATCCCTTCCTCTCATTAGAAAGATTTATTCACTCTTCAACATGAATCTCAGCTGTGTAACAGCTTGAAGACTGTTGTTACATTTCCCTCAGTCTTTCAAATCAAGATGAAGACATCCCTTATTTTCCTAGCTACTTGGCAAAGATAGGGCTGAGGTAAGTCTGTAACTCTAAGTTAAGTATTTTTTAAATAGTCTGTTGTTCTGAGGTAGAAAAAAATCAGCATATATCAGCTAGTGTTTGGAAAGGGGCTACATTTTCACCTTTTGCAAGTTAGGGCTTTAGTGAGATATACTTAAGAGACTTCTGCCATTGCTCAGGATTTCTGCCTACTGATGAGCTGATGTGGTATATTTGTTAGGATGTTAGTTCGTCTGCAAGAAAGGCACAACGATTATATGTAGGTCAGCCCAAACTTTCATAGCAGCATTGTTTTGCATTTGGTATATGTCAACATGCCACAGAAAAACTAGCTCTGAAAGATTTTATTAGTTCTGATATTTTTCATTAGCAGTGTATACATGCATGTCCATAAAATATGTCAGATTCTCACATTTCCTAGGGAGAGGAAAACGTATATTTCAGAAATTTCTAGAACAGGCTCAGTTGCTTCTTTAAAACAACAGGAAAGTGACAGTTGCTCTCCTGAGCTCTCCCAAAGCAACCTATGCACAAGCCTTCTGGTTCTGAAAAGTACATTTCCTGCCTTTAAAACACAGGGCAAGCCCATTTTATTCACTTTGGACTGTTCAGATGATAGTAGGCCTTAAATCCATCAAAAAAACCTGTGACTATTCCCACCCTGAGCTGCAGTATGGTTTCTCAATATACAATGCCAGCTGCAAGGAAAAACATTTCTCTGCCAAGCCTTTCAGACTGACTGCTGAAGTAACTGGAAATTGAGTTAGTAAATGGTGAATAAGATGTCTAGCCTGCATGGATCACATCACTAAAAAGCTTTCGTGGGTACGCGAACACACATGAGCACATTTGTAGCACAGATTTATCTCTCATTGTTGCCAACTCCAAGCATTCAAGATGCAGTCATAAGACCAGCTAAAAATTAATAAATGCTATTGATATCTAAATATATATTTGACTATATCAAGAAAAAATACTGAACCTTCAGATGAATGAAATGGGTTAATTGCCATTGACCTTTATGCAGATGTTGTCTTTGGAGAGCAGCTCCATCTATTCAGCTCAGTCAGCTAAGCTCCTGTTGATTTTTCACCAGTATAGGAGTGGAAAACACAGGAGCAGAGTAGGCTATTCCCTTCCTGCATATGCTGCACAACTTTTCTAATGCCTGAGAATATTAATTTTTTTCTTTTTATTTCACAAAAAAAATCTTGAAAAATAATAAGCATTGGCTTTCTGCACTTTCCCACCTTCATTTTCTACCAACTTTCTGGGGGTCTTTTAAAGCCAATTTAGGAATGTCCTCAACAAATGTTATTGTTTACAATGTTTTCTCAAAAAATACTTACAGCTTCACTTTCTTGACGCTAAAAATCTGCCAGAAAACTCACTCAGCTTTAGGGATTTCCTTTAAAAACCCTTTTAAAATTACAGAGATAACACTAGACCTGATTTTTTCATCTGTTCAATTTCCTCTAACCTAAAGATGCATGGTTTGCTTAGTACTTAAGAAAAGTGAATGAAGAGTCTGATTTAGTATCTTGTTTCAGCTTGAACCACAATAATGTAATGCTTTTATTCACTGATGAATTTGAGCAGTACAGCGTTAATCACTCTCACTACCATACGTCACCTGAATAATCAACAAATCCCAATGATACATGTTCCTAGATCCTGTAGAGTGCCATTCATCACTAACGCAGAGCCTGTTTATTCTTGACATGCCTTATTTGTGCAGAATAAGCGGGGAATTTACTGCATAAATAATGCTAGGTAGATGTCATTTAAACCAAACTACAAGGAGTTTGAAGCTATTCAGAAACACATACGTCTGAAAGAAGTAGAAAAGGTTGGAAAGTGGAACTTGAGTAGCAATCATAAAAATACATTTCATTTATTTATAACTTTCAACAATAGCGTGGTGAACTGTTTAAGATGGGTCCTACTACTTGTGTATGTCATTGGATTTCTTATTTTGACAGTCTTAACTGTAGTTCACTCACCCAGCCTAAGTTTTTAAGGGTTTTATTTTTTATAACATAATTTCCATATCACTACCTCAGTGTATAAAGATGGTTTTATTTTTTGCACAATGATGTGATGGTGGCAGTAAAACAGGTGCCAAACGACACGGTGCGAATTCAGGTGACAGCAACTCTGATCCCTACATCTCGTACTACCTCGTATTTCCTAATCTCCTACTGGAGCTGGGTTCTGATCTGCAAGCTGGTAGAAGCAGTGCAAATCTAGCTCCAAGGTCATGTCTGCTGAGGATTTAGAATGGGATTTCAAGAAGAAATAATCCAGGAAGTAACAGTATTTGTCTTAATACTGAAAAGCAGCATGAGCTGATTATGAAGCCCTGGCAAAATAGCACATATCAGGTAAATGTAGCCAGTTTTACATGTGAGACTGAAATCAACCTACCTGCCAACAGGGAGTATTTAACTATACAAAGGTGACTTATGGCAAGAAAATGCAAAAAACAGACAAATATTGAAATGACACATTTGTATCATCAAAACCGCTCAAAGAGATCCAACTCAGGCACTGCCATGTACAAAACATAAATTAGACAATGGATAATCCCTCAGGAACAGCATGGAACTGTAACAAACTCTCATTTTTCCATATGTCTTTTCTGAGGTGAAAGCTTGTCCAAAATCTCAACTGTAAACTAAATGAGGTTAGTTGCAGTTAAGGAAAGGCAGAACTACAGAATCATGACCAGCCTATGGAAGGACAGCTTGATACTTCATAGTTTTACTGGAAAAGTCCTTCAAATGGTCTTGAAGAAGTCTGAGTACAAGCTCTGCAGCCCAGCCTGGGACAAAGTAGCTCATCCTGCCACAGATAAACAACTTTATTTAGAAATTTGAGGGCTATTAAACAAGGCGAATTTCCCTAGTGAATCGGCTCAAATTTGTTAATCCAGGTGTTACTCTAATTGTGATTCATTGGGGATAGGAACTCTGTTCAATGGTCCTCAAACTTACACTTTCATTTAGGGCTGTGCTGCAAACACAAGACTGGGAGCTGCAAGCTGGCTTAAAATCTTATTTATTTCCTTATATGTAGCCATTATTTGTACTTAGCTGTCTTAGCAATTCTGGGTTTAATTTTCTAGTTATAAGGAGGTTGTTCACAGTCAAATTTGCCCCTCTAATCTCTTGTACCCACTGTATTACATTTCTCATTTTCCAATCATAAAGCAATATTTAAATGAGGAAAATCAACACCTAATCACAAAGCAGGACAGGAACAGTCCTCAGTCAGTACAGATTTTAATATCATAAACAAACATGCAATTTAAACCTTCCATAAACTAATCCCACTCCAAGTGAAAAACACATTTTATTTTTCTTCCTTTGCAGGGGAAGAATGTTTAAAAACCCACTCCTGCTCTAAGTACCTTGCCTAAGCTTCCTGCTACATCTTTCTTACCACACTATTGACTCATATTAATCTTTATCTTCACCATTTTAGGTCTTTCTATTCCCTAAGCTTCTCTGCCACATCAGAGGACATGGACCAAGTCAAAACCTTAGTAAAATACCCACTTGCAACAATGAACTTGTACAAACACAGCCAACAGACACCATGCAGGGGGACCAGACATCACAGAACATGGTTGTTCAGTGTGACATTACTGTGTACCTGTACAATGCCAGAAGGATTCAATGCCTTATTTTCTACATCCCTGTAATTCCGCATGTATGAGTAGCAATAATCTTCAAGGAAAAAGTGGCTGGATCTATCCTTGCATATGCACAGAGACATTTATACTGAATTAAAAACTTTGGAGCATGTGTTGCGTGTGACAATTCTGCTCCATTGGCATCACCTGTAAAATGTTGCACATAGCTACAGAAACATGTCAAGCTATCACTCAGCGTGATATAAGTATTTACCTAATGGGTTGCAGGTACCTGTTTACTGAATAAACAGATACAATCATGATAGCAGCCTTTCTGTTGCCCACCGTCCTTTTATTACCTAAGCACTGTGTATCTATGGATTTAATTCTGTTTGCTGAAATTGTTAAAGAGGGAAACATCTGTGTCTGGAATGAGTGTGAGATAGAGAGACACATCTAACGCCAGTGTGTCAAAGATAAGAGACCATCTCATCTTTTAATGCCACTTCTCCTGTTCAGCACAGTTATAACTTGCTGCTGGATACTGAAACTATGCTCCCAGATGCAGGGGGTTTGGCTTTCTGGTCCAATTTGCCCTGGTTCAGATAGGAAGTTTATTTCAGTATTATTTGCTCAAATGAGCTGTATAGGAAAAGTATTCAGAGTGGGGATACACCTACATAGGTTTAACTGTACAAACAAGACAAGAAAAACTAGTCCTCTCTGATGAAATTGCCCCATGATACTACAAGGAAGAAATACTCATATTGATGCACTTAAATCAGTATGCAATAAGGGACTTTCAGCTCTCTCCAGTTTCAAGCAGGTTAACACTTTAAAATGTTAGTTTACATCATGTTTGCTTTAAAGTTGCTATCCCTTGAATACATTATAAATGCAATATGAATATAGGGAACTCTGTAATTTCACTCCTGGAAACTTCCCTAAAGATATCACCCCTCACTTTATGCCTTCAGTTTACTAAGAAAAAAAAAGAAAGTTTGGTATGAATTATCAGAATGAAACTGACAGACTGTTAGAATTTATTATAAACAGTACTTAAAGGAATACATTTTAATATCACAAATAACAGTAAAAATCATGTAATTGTTTCTTTCCTTTAACAACACCCAAGATCACAAAATCATTAGGATTCTCTTCAATACAGTGAGGCTTCACGTCTTTTCAGAGGCCAAAAATTAATAATTATATTTTGCTGTGGTGACTGTAGAGTGACCGGAAGTGACTAAAGTATCCAGGCTAGGATGAGAAACACAGAACATTCATGGAAACAAGTGCAGAGTGGAGCCAGTTACCCACCACTAGCTCTGAATTTTGTCCAGCTGTACAGTTTCTCCCCATCCATACCAGCCAAGTATGGGTGAAACAAGAAAAGAGAAGATAGGAGAAAAAAATGGGGAGAAAGCTGCGTGATGTGACGGGAGACCAGTGTTTGAGCAGACGCTGGTGACCACTTACCCAAAGCGCCTCTGTGGTGGTTGCTGCCCTCTGCACTCAGTTGTCCGTGTCTCCCCTTTGCCAGTAGATCAGTGAGGCCTCAGGCTCCAGCTCATCACCACTTCCCCTGCTTTGTCTCTCATGGTTAGCCAAAACCCAGGACAGGTCAGATGACCTCCTTCTTGGAGGAGTTAGTTTTTGGAAGGAGCTAGTAGCTCTGGTCCATATTTGCAAAACATAAAACACTGTACAGAGGTGTTGTTGCTGGTGTTGTCATTATTAGTATTTTATAGTAGTAGCTTGTGGTTTGAAACATGGTTCCCCACAGCCTGGAAAGAGGAAGAAGTTTTCAGAGCAGCTTACAAATTCATATGTAAAATTCAAAAGCCAGAGACCTTAGCAGAGGAAGAGAGAAATAAGGAACGGCTGTGAAAACCGAAAGTAAAATGAGACATGGTTTATTTATAATGTTACTTACCTTTTTAAAAAATCTGCTTTCATACAAATCTCTGAAACCCCTGTTTTTTTAAAAAAAAAATGGCAATTTCTGCTGGTTTATACCTCATAAGGAAGTGAATAGGACTTTGTTTCAGACTATTTTTTAGTTGTATCTTTTTTTATGAAGTATCAAAGAAGTTTTCTGAGGCTGGAATGGCCCACAGAAAGAGTCATTCAGATGTTCATAACGTTCTGCAAGTTTGTCATTAAGTGGAAGTCTAATGAAGTTTCTTTATACAATATTAACTAGTGAAGAAACTCTTCTTCAGCCACTTCCACTTTCCATCATGAAAAAAACTTCCCAAAAACTCAGAAGCAAAAAATCTCACCCACTTATGCCATTCTTTTGAAGTGTATTTGAAATTAAGGGGAAACTCCCTGCTTTTCATTGTCCCTGTAATCTCCTGTATTCACTTTCATTTCGAACACAAGACAGAAGGTGCAGCTGGACTCTCATCACTCATTCCTATGAAATTTTAGAAATCTTTCCCTTCTCTCAGCGACCTAATTTGTTCCTTTATACTGGAAAAGCCTGATTTCCCTTTGCCTTAAAGAAAACACTGAGGAAGAAATTGGTCCTGTTCTGAACATATTTCACTCCAGGTAAGGTGAAAAATTTGATGCCATTCTGATTGCTTTATTATTAATGATTCACCGTAACACACAAATTTTTTGTAATGCTACTTTAAGCCAAAAAACTTTTCATTTCCTAATCAAACGTACTATCACTGCAGAGCCTGAACATCAATAGCTCTTTCAATTCTCAACCAAATGAGGTTTAACATCCCAAAACTTGAGAGCTTCATTAAAAGTTAATTTAATATTGTGAGGGGGTTCCCGATTAATTTCAGATTAATTTGCATATGGGTATTTGTGCAGCTCAAGCAGTATCTTTCCTTTCTGTCAGTTCCATCATATGATGGACGGTGGATAGCAGAAAGTGTATGGAGAAGTTGTACAGTGACAAAGTAAGTTGAGGAAGATTTAAATACAGACTATTATTACATATTTTGCCCTGGCAAGCATGAAAAGGTAAAAGAGCAACATAAATTTGTTAATGGTTAAAGTGATAGAAGATGCTGGAACATCTCAGATAAATAAAGTGGGCGGTTTGAAATAGCAAAGCAAGGTACGTGACTACTATTAATGCTACTGCACTTGCTGTTGCTGCTGAAGTTTAAAAATGGTTTGACAATGTAGTATGCTTCATGCACATCAAATGAATTGAATATTTCTACTAGCACATTTAAAAATACATAAAAAATTTCAGAAAGTGGGTTTATGGGTGCCTGAGGGAAATCACCACAGATGGGTATGGGAATTCCGAACTGTTGTGAAAATTGCTAACACTTGCAAAACACTACCTGAAAGAAAACAGAAAAATATTCTTGCTGCTCCCAGCATAATTATTTATTTATTAGGGATGTGCCATTTATGTTTGGAACTTTTTCATGTGTTTCCAATAGAGTATGTCTATAGGAACAAGAGAGAATGAAGCAAGTTGGGGCTGAATATATAATATGTTAAGGTTCAGATCCAGAATCTTATTATTTGTTTGGACACCCTGTAAATCTGACCTTCCATTGGTGGCAATAGAAACTCAAACTCAGTTATTGGGAGGTTAGCTCTGCATCACATGCCTCCTTGTGTGTTCATATAACGCAATCTGTTATATTTCCACCAGGTACTTAATAGCTGGTCTTCTAGAACTCGTTAAGCATTTCATATCCCCGTAACAGGTAAATGCATCTGTTGTTGACATACATCACAGACGATATCTTAACCAGCCAAGGACTACAAAATTAGTTCTATACTGTGCCCATGGGAGATGGCAAGAATGGCCGCCACTCTCCCCTGAGCCTCCAACACAGAGTCTGTGCATGGTGGTGATATTCCATGCTTGCATATCATAACTCAGTTCTTCTCCAGCATATTCCAGACCTGACTATGAAGGAGAGCAGCTGTGGCAGGCCAGAGAGCTGTGACACCACTTCCGTATCAGGAAGTATAGTCCCTAAGGCACAGGAAGGAGCTCTCTCAAGAGAAGAGAGACAATATGGTTTTCCCTTAAGAAGAAGAGACAACCACGTGTGATAAAGACAATGGCTTAAAACACTGACTGCCAAAAAACACATTGTTTTGATTTGGGGCACAAGAGAGAAGCATAAAGCAAAAATCATCAAATAGCTAGAGCAGGGCAGTTGCTACTGCAAAACAATCTGCTAAAAGTGGCTATTCACAATAAATCATTCTTATCATTGTACCCTAAGTGCTATCTCATCATAGCTCACAAAATAAAACATTGTCAATCTGAGTAATAATAAAACAAACACTGAAATCATACCACAATATTGACAAAATGTAAGATAGTCAACAAACTATTAGAATGGGCCTGTTGACTCAAGCAAATGGAATATAGTAGAACAGCTGTTCATTTTATCCTGCCCATAAAGGAAAACCTTGGTGATTCACTGAGGGCTTTATGAATTACCGGCTTTTCCCCTCCCTGGTGTAAATAGAACACTTCAGCCCTGTCTCATGTGTTCAGCTTGCACATATCTTGTCTCTGCTTGCCACAGCAAGTGCTATTAAACACTCACCACCTTCAACAAGGAAATGAGATAAGAAAATCAGTAATCTATTTTCAAAACTGTTAAGAGCAAGTTAAGTGATTAAGCTTCCTCCAATGGACAGAAAAGAGCCTAAGAGGTTTTGGGAGCCTTTTCAGCTTCTGCATCAAAATGTAAAGAGGTCCAATGGGAGCATAAATGAGATTTCATTGACTGATGCCAGAAAATATTCTTACTTGGGCTTTCAGGAAGATGGTATGGTAATAAGCATGACATAGGGGAAACCACAGCCCAAAGAGTCAATTCTAGATCATTGCAATGATCTCAATTGTAATTTTCTCCTGTTCAGGAGCTTTTAATAACAGAGACATTATAAAGCAAAGCAGATGCTTAGATCTCTAGGGACTATAGACTTTCTAGAGGTTTTTAGCACTGAGTCACAGAATGTTGCAAAGACATTTATTTCCCCAATGACATGCGCTTTCTAGGAAAAAAAAAAATCTTGTTTCTATCATTTGTTTCATTACTAAAATGGCATTTAGTATGCTGTGTGCAAAAGCATTCAAATAACCTCTAAAATATTGCATACAAAATAAAATATATCAAAATTGCTCCATCATTACAATTAGAAAAAGCTATCCAAGGTTGGAAAGTTAAACTAGAGGAATACATTTACATAGGCATGACCGCATTCATTTTCCACAGAATCATAGGATAGTTAGGGTTGGAAAGCACCTTAAGATCATCTAGTTCCAACCCCCCTTGCCATGGGCAGGGACACCTCCCACTAAACCATGCCATCCAAGGCTCTCTTCAACCTGGCCTTGAGCACCATCAGCGATGGAGCATTTGCAACTTCCCTGGGAAACCCATTCCAGTGCCTCAACACCCTTACAGTAAAGAATTTCTTCCTCATATGCAATCTAAACTTCCCGTTTCAGTTTGAGCCCATTACCCCTTCTCCTACCACTACAGTCCCTAACGAATAGCCCATCCTCAGCATCCTTGTAAGCCCCCTCCAGATACTGGAAGGCTGCTATGAGGTCTCCATGCAGCCTTCTCTTCTCCAGGCTGAACAGCCCCAACTT
>JANRGW010039100.1:0-43182 GCA_024733675.1 Psilopsiagon aymara
TTAGAGACAAGGATGTCATGTGAGACAGTGTCAAACACTTTGCACAAGTCCAGGTAGATAACATCAACTGCTCTACCACTGTCCATCAGTTCCGTAGCCCCATCACAGGAGGCCATAAATAGTAATAGTAAAATAATAAATAGTAATAATAAATAATTTATCAGGTGCCTTCGAATTTAAAATTCCTGAAGGAGAGAGGTTTCACAATAGAACACTGTACTTTCACAATACTGAAACATAAAGGGAGTGAGCAAAGGGTTGTTTTCTATATTAAATCATACATACTGGGTAGGGGAGACACCATGATGCAAGCAAGTGGTTTTCCAGGGCAAGGCTCATCCCTTGCACTCCAGGTATACTGACCAGTGTGATTTCCCCAAACGCAGGAAACTTGACTGCATAATTTGTGGTAGTGTGGCACTGCACGTTTTTTTGGATTGGTTTTTTTTTAGCTGGTGAATAAAGTTGTTAAGCCACTGTCCATCATATTTGAAAAATCATGGCAGTCAGGTGAAGTTCCCGACAACTGGAAAAAGGGAAATATAACCCCCATTGTCAAGAAGGGCAAAATGGATGAGCCAGGGAACTACAGACCAGTCAGTCACACCTCTGTGCCTGCCAAAATCTTGGAGCAGATTCTCCTGGAAGGCATGCTAAAGCACATGAAAAACAACAAGGCGCTTGGTGACAGCCAGCATGGCTTCACTAAGGGGAAATCCTGCCTGACAAATCTGGTGGCCTTCTATGATGGGGCTGTGGAACTGATGGACAGGGGTAGAGCAATTGTTGTCATCTACCTGGACTTGTGCAAAGCAGCCCCATACACATACACACAGGTTGCTTCCAAGTATAAAAGAAATTCAAACCCTAAATGCCACCAATTTCAAAATTCGAAGATTGAGCATGATTAGGTATATTAATAATTTGAAAGGAACATGATAGGTGCACGGAAGCTCTTCAGTCTCAGAAGTTGGCTTGCTTATCTTGCTTATCACCTATCTACTTCCTCCCTACCACCCCCAATCCCATCAATCAATGCACATACTTTTGTATCTCATTTTCAACTGTGAAAATTCCTTAATATCATCAGGAGTGCTCTCTTACTGACTTTAATATAATTCTCAGCCTTTGACATTCTCTTTACGTGTTTACATGGAAGTATCTTCAAAGCTGGGCCCAGTTATATTACTGTTTCTGTCAAAAATTGGGCTTTTGACAGTTGCAATAATTTTAATTCACCTAAAGTACTTTGAAACTTCTCTATTTTTATATTATTTTGGATTGCAATTCAGATTTTGGGCTTCATAAAGGTAAAAAAACTTACGTTCATTCTTTAATCTAGTATCTGTTAACTACTAACACACTGCCGATGCTCAAAGTTCCATCAGTAATTAAATTTTGTGAATGAAAATGTGCAAGTTTGTCAGGACACTTATGTATCTTTAAACAAATGCTAAATTTAATTCACAGAATATTATGAAATAAGAATGTTAATTTTAAAATTAGATATAAGAACAGATAATTGTGAATATTATGAAATAAGACCATTAGAACTAGAACAAAAACAGTGTTTGGATCTTCACCCAAATATTTCAGACTGGAAATAAGACAGAAAAATTTTACTCAAGGAAATTCAGACTTAACCCTTCAAAACTATAAAAAAATAAAGAAATCCTATTTTAATAAAATAAATCATTCAGATTTCTTAGGTAACTTTCAGCTAATACTGAACCACAGTCATAAAAAACATGGTTCAGAATTATTTAAATTTCTCTATTGCAGACTTCAACCCTTAAGTCAATACACAGCAAAACAAATCTGCCCCTCAATAATTTCAAGTACCAAACACTGACATCGTCCATACTTGATTTATTCAGATAATCACCATGCTAATTACAATTGGCTGTATTACCATACATCAGAGCAGTAAAAATCTTGCCCTGGAGAAAAAATTTACTCCAGAGATCTTTTGTACATAGTTTTGCCTCTAAGTGAACCTAATGCTTTATTCTCTTCCTTTGTAGTATCATTTGTATGCTGATATTTGGACATAATTTTGCCTCTACTATAAAATAAAAGCTAGTTGGTTGAAGTACCTAAAGAAATGAACTGTCTTACTAATGAGAGACTAGATCTTGGACAAAGGAAGCATCAGTCAACCTTTTCACAGGGCATGCTCCATCATCTAAGCTGTCATCTACTACAGAAATTTTGAACATAACTGTGTAGGTACAATTTACTCCAGTTTTCAAATGTGTCTTGATAATCACATTTTTTTCATTGGTTGGTTGGTAAAAAACAGCAAAGATATTGCAGGACTTGTTCTGAAAAGGGAAATTCAATTCTTTTCTAACTTCTTATTGAAAAGAGCTGCCTATAACAGGACAACACTGGTCAAGACAGCCATTTTCTCAACTACTTCAAAGATTAAATTTCACAGTGTAAGTTGTAAATGTTGGGTGCAAGTCTTGGTGATTATGAAAATTGGTCTCTTTCTGTGGTATTTTCACAGCTTCAATTCGTGCCAGACCACAACAACAGTGAGATTTTGAAATGTTCACTTAATGACTTAAAAGAGTACAACAATCTCCATCACTGACTCAACCAGAAATAGTAATTTCCAAAGGTCCCAAAACATTGTCCATGGACGATAACCAAACATTTGATGTCCCAGCAATTCATTCATGTTAGTAAGAAATTAAAATAATTAAAACTCAAACACATTAAACATCTACTTATAGTACTTATACACTGTCTTCAAAATGCATAGGTTTTGATCTGCTACATTTTGTATTAGAAAAAACTAAAAGTTGTAAATTTGGCATTCCTCGGTTCAGGTTCAGATTTCATGGTGTTTACTGAGTGCACTTCCAATTAAGTCCATGAAAGCTACCTGCGCTGGTTCCCTGCAGTTATAACTTATAAATGGTATCATTACAAAGTAAAATTAACATAAGAGAAGTTGTGATCAATTATTCCTTTTTGTCAACTCTGTAAATGATACCTGGATTTCAGGTCAATTTAGCTACTAAATGCTGCAGAGTTTCATGTACAGATTTATGACAAAATTTCAGCCTTTAATTGTCTTTGCTTTTTTTGTTTGCAAGTCAAACTTATTATGTGAAAGTGCTTTTTAAGGAGGGGAACTGTAGTGTGCTAAAATGGTTAAAAAATATAGTTTTTACATTTCTTACACCTTATAAAAAAACCTGAGTGTACCCCACAGAAACTGGGTGATTAAACAGACGGTCAAATATAGGAGAAAAACAAACAAACAAACAAACAAACAAACAAAAAAAACCAAACAAACAAAAAAAAAAACGAAAGGAAAGGAAAAAAAAAAAAAAAAACAACTCTAGCAGTCAGTTTTAATTTTTTCATGGCCATCAGCTTTTCTTGTCCTATTAGTTACCATAACAGCAACACAGTGTTAAGCAAAATACCAGAAGCTTTCATTACAACCATTAACATAATTTGATAACTGATGGTATTTGATTTCTGACTTTTGAACTTTGACTTAAAGCTTGGTGTAAGATGTAATCTCACTGATTGGATGATTTTTAAAATATGAATACTTCATGTTACATTGCTTTGTTAATGATAATTAATGTTCACATTTGTCACAAATTATATTATTTAAGAAAGAAGCAATAATGATGAAAGATGTGACAACATTTGACCCATATCCTCTTCCCCCAAAAATTAAGTCCTAACTTACAGATGGCTAACAATAAACTGAAATCACGTATGCAGTAATGGACACATGCAAATAGAATAAGAACCTTTCAATAAACTATTAATACTTTTGTGTAACTTAAAGAAACTAGAAGATGGGTATTAAATCCATTGATGACAGACACTTCAGAGCTATGACAAGGATGCTCTACTTATAACATAGAATTCAATTATACAGTGTTTTCCTGATCTTTAAATACTGATGCAAAGAAATAAGGAGAGATTTCCCAGTTCCTGTCTCTACTGATATTCCTAGGGATTTTTCAGGGAGTGACAGAAGCTTCCCCTATGACACAGCTCTTATAAACTTGTACTGCTCCCTCTGCTTTTAGCCACATCAGTGTTAGAGCTTGAGCTAACAAGCCTTGCCTCCTGGGAGTGCTCCACAATCTCATGAGCAGCTTCATAGTTAAATTGGTCAGGTTAAGGACCTGAAAGGGGCTTAAATGTGCAAAATGGTCTATTTGCAGAGAGTGCAATTGGCCTGCAACAATAATCATATCAAATCACATATGATTTATCTATGTCATATCAATAACCCTCTCTCTAGGCAGTGTGTACAATCACAGAGATGCTTTGAATATACATTTACAGGATCTTTATTAGTAACAAAAATCTTATAACTCTACAATTGCATTAAAACAAATGCAAAAGATCACACACTATCTTTTTACAAACATTTCAGTTTGACTCACTAGGGTCTGCAAACACAAAGGCTCAAATTCAGACTTCTTAACAAAACTGCAAACGTCAGATATATTCAAAATTTACAAAACTTTACAGAATACTAACGCAAAATGCTTTGGAGAAAGGGAAAAGCTTTTCAGCCAGCCTTGAGAAACATATGAAAAAGATTTTTGTGATATTGATGCATCATTAGGATGCAATAACCACTCAAAAGTGAAGATGGCTTATAAAATTTTTAATTTTTAATTAAGCTAATGAAGATGAGTAGACTACTCTTGCATTCAACAAATATAAACAAAAAGACAAGAGGGAAGAGATTTTCTATACCACATCCATTTTTATATATAGCTCACCTGTCTGGGAGTAACATTAAAGCAACCTTTCCAGATTTCTTAGAGTGGAATTTAAGGCTGCTGTGTTTTGCCAAGAATATTTTCCATCAGGAACTTGTGCATCTTAAAAATCCTCTATGTAAATAACTGATAAAAGGGCATGGCCCTTATCTGTTTAGATTATGAATGCCCATTATGATTTTAAGTGGCAATCAGGCAGAGGACAGAGATTTAAATTTTGGAGTCCAACACAGTAAAATCTTTCCTTCACAGTGTGCGTCCAGGGAAAAAAGGTTCAAAAGACATTTTTTATATTAAAAAATTACTTCAACATACAGGGTGAAGTCTAGCCATAGAATCATAGCAGCTATTGGTGCCAAGTCCCATGAAGTAGGCAGTAACAAAGAACTGCGAGGCTGCTCTCTGCCTTCATGGCTGCTGCATACCATCTCCTCTGCAGTTGATATAAGAGTATGAAATGTGATCATGCATGACACTACTAAAAAATAATTAAATTCCTATGCATAGAACACACTCAATGCAAAGATAAAATATACTCTGGATCCCTCTTCATAAGGTAAGTCATATTCTGCTTAAAAGTTGTTTCTACTTCCCAGCAGAACCAACCTCTCTTAAGTCTCAATGCAATATTAATCATGATAAGAATTTCCTTACATTTACTAAAATAATGTTCAATTTTCTATAGGCTGAATATATTTCAATGCTTCTACTGTAAACCTTTAATCTGTAGAATTTAAAAGACATGTTAACATGTCACAGAATGCAAATACGGCAACAAACGTTCCTTTCACTTCCTCCCTGCCCCCGTAAAAACAGTTGAGGAAGAGAGAATCATAGAATAATCAGGGTTGGAAAGGACCCCAAGATCATTTAGTTCCAACAGAGAACCAACACCTCACACTAGACCATGTCACCCAAGGCTCTGTCCAGCCTGGACTTGAACACCACCAGGCGTGGAGCATTCACAAATTCCTTGGGCAACCCATTCCACTGCCCCACCACCCTTAAAGTAAAGAACTTCTCCCTTATATCCAATCTAAACTTCCCCTGGTTAAGTTTGAACACATTACCCTTGTCCTATCACTACAGTCCCTAACGAAGAGTCCCTCCCCAGCATCCCTATAGGCCCCCTTCAGATACTGGAAGGCTGCTATGAGGTCTCCACAGAGCCTTCTCTTCTCCAGGCTCAACAGCCCCAATTTTCTCAGCCTATCTTCATATGGGAGGTGTTTCAGTCCCCTGATCATCCTCATGGCCCTCCTCTGGACTTGTTCCAACAGTTCCATGTCCTTCTTACATTGAGGACACCAGAACTGCACACAATACTCCAAGTGAGGTCTTGCAAGAGCAGAGTACAGGGGCAGGATCACTTCCCTTGACCTGCTGGTCATGCTCCTTTTGATGCAGCCCAGGATACGGTTGGCTTTCTGGGCTGTGAGTGCACACTGCCAGCTCATGTTCAGTTTCTTTTATCGACCAACACCCCCAAGTCCTTCTGCTCAGGGCTGCTCTCAATCTCTTCTCTGCCCAACCTGTAGCTGTGCCTGGGATTGCTCCTACTCAGGTGTAGGACCTTGCACTTGACATGGTTCAACTTCATCAGGTTGGCATCAGCCCATCTCACAAGCATGTCAAGGTCCCTCTGGATGGCATCCCTTCTCTCCAGCATATCAACCAAACCACACAGCTTGGTGTCATCGCAAACTTGCTGAAGGTGCACTCATTCCCACTGTCCATGTCACCGGCAAAGATGTAGGTGTATAAACAGTATTAACAGAATGTTGGTGTATTAACAAAAGTATTAACACTGTTTTACATCATAAAAGACTGCAGAAGAAAACACCTGAGGAAAGGCAAATCCACAAAGAGGTTTATCAGAAGGCATAGTCCATGCCAAAATGTCCTTGTTTGTGACTAGGCACACCAAGAAACTTTGGAAACATTTTCAAAGAAATTAGACAGATTTGAAATCTGGACACCAACAAACAATAAGAACTATAGCTAGGTGTTAAGAAACCTTAGTTAAGTACACTACACACTATTAGTACACTACACACTATTAGAACACACACAACATATGCTGATACTCTGTTGTGACTGGGCTCTGCTCAGGACAGCAGTGAAAAAAGCAAGCTCATCTCTCAGTGGTAGTTTACTAGGTCAAGATCCACAGCTTGTCTATACTTTAAAATGCACACTTAAGTGTGATTATCTTAGCTTTCACCATTGTTTCATAACCAAAGTAGTACTAAACAGCTAGGGCACTGGAATATCTGCTTGTGCATCAATTGACTGTTTCCTTGAAGGGGTATTTGAGCCAGTGGAATGATTTCTAGTACAAGATTAAAACCAGAACAATATCCGTAATTGGACCACTGAATTAGCAGATCTCCATCAAAAACCTATCAGGAAAGTTAAATCTCAAGGAAGCATGAGATGTTCATCATAGGAAATCAGGATCTTGAAAGGATGTTGCACTACTAAAATGACATATATGGCATTGCAAACAAAATGCACCTGAAGTAGTCACAAAAAAAAAATAACTTGGTACTTCTTCCCTACACATTAATGTGCTCAAAAATCCTCACAGTGCCTCCCAAGCATTTATGAACATAATCAGAAAAGTATCCTAGGTGGACATGACTTTTGAGTACTGCAAAACTAGTACTGCATACAAGTGACTTCAGTTATTTGTGAAGTCCCTAATATCCTCACATAGGCAAGGTACACATCATCATCCAAAGAGACACAAGAACATATTATAACTTGCCACATAGTATCTAGAAGACAGGGAAGCAAAAAATACTAGAGTTAAAAACCTTACACATAGTTTGCTGTAATATAACTGTTGCAAAGGCATGCAGAAAAAAAACCCAAAACACCTGAACATTGCTTGAATGCCTCAAAGCTAAGATGTATATGAACCAGAGGATATATCCTGTCCCTAAATGACAGAAGACGCTATCACTATTCTACCATGCCAAAGAAAAAGAGGCTATTAAATGTAATGCATAAAATAACATTTAGCAAGGAAATCAAGATAATTACTTCACAAAAAGGACATTCAGTCAAGTTCTAAACCATTGCTCAGAACTGAGAATTACTTATGTCTAAGTTAAATCAAGTAAAACTTCCTAAGCACTCCCTTAAAAACACCTGAAAATTACAAAAAGAACTACCTAATTCATCATGCTTTGTTCTGTTAAAAACACTGAATTTCAGGGGGATTTGACATTATCCTCCTTGTCTGCCAATTCAGTTTATTTATTGCAGGAATACAGACAAATATAGCTTGGTTCTATAACAAGCTCTGAAAAAAGCTTTCAGGTTAGCATGTGTAAATCAGAATAGAAATCAGTACAACTAAGGGTCAGAACAGATTCTGCTGGGCAATGTATAAACACAACCGAAAAACAATGACCATTAAAGATTTTTGAGTCATACAGAAGAAAGTAAGGTAAACCTAGAAGGGAAATGTGTTCAATTATTTCATATTTAGAGGAGTGACTGTCAAACTAAAAAAGGCTAAAACAAAGGCTAAACCAAACCAAAACAAAAAAGACAAGAACCACACACACACAAAAAAAAAAAAAAAAATCATAAAAGGATAGTACCACACTGCTAAGGAAGAACACATGCAGAAATGTCCTATCTATTTCTTTACTACATTAATAGCTGGATAGCGTATCTGTAAGTGCTAGACCAAACACTGACAGCGTATTACTCCATCTTAAATGGGAGAAATTATCTTGCTAAATTAAGAACTAGTCTAACAGCTGCTCCTTTTGTGATCCTCTAACTAGCAGCACAACATAACACAAAGCTTCTAGATAGGTACATTTTCTACATGCTATGATTCTAAGCATCGCATTCAGACAAGATGATCCTATCCACATTGGCCAGGTGGCATAAGAGAAATAAAAGTAAATGGCAATAAAATATTGTCACAGGATCAGTGTCTCATACCTTAAAATTGAGCATTTTGGCTCTGTTTCAGCATTCATCAGCCAGAACCTATTATCCTATGACAATATTCTATTTCACTGATATCTGTTCATGACAAAATATATATATTTACAGTATTTGGAAGGTGCTTTTTAATGCTGTGAATGTCCTTTAAAAGAAGACTATTTTAACATTATAGATTCAAAATGACTAGTTAAGATATTCAATTCCCTGCTTAAATCTTTAAATATACTTAGGAATTCCTTATTTCAATAGACTTTCTAATGCCTGTTCCTTTACTGTTTAAATATATATTACAACGTAAAATGAGAAAGTTCTTCATTAACTCATTGCACTTCGGGAACTCACCTTTTCATAGTAATAGTTTCAATCATTTATCACAATACATAATCAGTAATCAAGAAAAGTGACAGTAATATTTATGTACGTCACTATATTTGAACTTTTCAGGTTTTGAAGAAATCTAAGGGAATCAGACATCCCAACAGATTAAGTATGAAAATAACTGTGACATTGGAATAACAAACACAATACAATCTACTCATGTCTATGACATATTCCAAGCCTCAGCCTCAGTTGGTTACATCAGAAAAAGGCCTCTACACAAAAAATTATCAACAGAAATATTTTGGTTTTCAAAGATCTTTTTTATCCTGAAGAATCCTATAAGAAAAAATATAGCCTTTTTTTTTTTTTTTTTTTTTTTTTTAATTGTTCGGGGTAAAGAAAAAAATCATTTAGGTAGTGCATTTAAGAGAGTTTTAATAAGTGATAAAAGCAGAGAAGTCTAAAAACTGTACAGAAAAAAATACCTAGTAGCATCTGAGACTGAGCACAAAATTATCAGTGTCAGCATACTGATGACCCAGATGGTATTTGTATGTTTGAAGTATGACATCTTTACTCCTCTGTCATCCAACACAAGTAATTAACAATAATCAAGTGGGTGTTAATTGGATATAATGGAACAATCTCCAGTCAGCCTGAGCCTACTATTTGCCTCTTACTAGTAATTATGAACACTAAGTACTCACGCTAATCTCCTTCTTCCCACTGAAGCCAAACAGAGGTGCAGTATTTACTCAGCTGATAGCTTGTTTTGTCTGCAATTTAGTCTGTTTTAAGCCAAGAAACTCATAATTTGCAGAGCCGTCACCAGCTGCCAGGATCACACAAAAGAATGCAAGGCCCTAAATGACAGCAATTCAGTTATATATCATCCAGGAAGAAAAGGACAATTATTAATTAAACTGACCTGTTACAACCACAGTAGCCACAACATCTGGACACGTAAATACTGAAAACTATCCATTTATGTAACATCTGATAAATTCACATTCCAGACCTGCTTTTCTCATCCAGAAAATATACTGCTTAAACAGAAAACTGCCAAAGATGCTAATTTTTTTTCTTCTAAGAAACATTGCAACAAACCTTTTGCTGATAGAAAAGTGGTTAACAATCTCAGTCACATCACTGTAGAATGTGTTTGGCTGTTTGATTGCTATTACTGTAGCAAATTGAAAGTATCTTATCAAGAGTGACCATTAGAAATGTATTACCAGCCATTAAGCAGATGGTTAGATGGTTTAAAATAGCTGTTACATAGTAATAGAATCCAGAGTAGTCAGCCTGATTTATGGTTCGATTAAGGGGGGGTAGCAAAAAAAAAACCAAAACAAAACAAAAAACCACACCCTCAAAAAAAACACAATGAAAATTTTGTGTGTATGGCTAAACAAGGAATTTTTCAGTGGTTTTGCAAGGCCATGACATAAGCAGTGTGTGAAACAGAGAATTCATTACCTCAAGCACACTTAAATACTATTAAGTTAACTTCTTTTGTAAAAATTAATCTATCTGTCTAATAATTGTGTCAACTCAACCCATCAAAACATGCAAAAAGGTAGCACACCACATTAGACAAAACAGTTTTGGAGACAGCTTTTAAGAATTATTGCCAGGAAATTGTTTACATCATTTAATCCATCCCCAACTTTGTTTGATTTAAGAGGGAGTGAATTGGTTTGTGTTGAGACAGATTATTTTTTTTCTTATATTACATGTAGATGTCATCACTATGTCAATAACTAAGACATACATTGATTCACTGAAATGATACACCATTTGGAATACAATTACTGACGGATGAGAAGGCCAGAAATACAAGACCATTAGGTACCATTATATTATTGATTCCATGTTTAAATTTGGTAAAATCACCCTATGCATGATGAGAATCTTGCCATTTTCCTGTGTAAATTCATATCTGCACTTGGCGCTTCGACTCCCACAGTTCAGTTAGGAAATATAATCATGTGGAGCTTTTAAATCATATAGCACAAAAAAACCTGCAAAGCAAATCACAATAAACAAATACTACTTTAATATAATATTCGAGTGGTCAAGTGTTTGACTAGATACCTCATAATTCTTCACTGAAAAGAAAAAGTATCCTACCCATAAAACACAGGTAAGTTTAGCTATCTCAACTACAGTTTCCACAAAAAAAATTAATACTTTGCAGCCATCACATCTACCCTTGCCCCCTCATGAAGTTCAACGCGTTACATGTTTAAATCATAATTTCCCACATGTTTTCTTTTAAAGTAATTAAAAACTGATCCCAAAACTTCGGATAATTATTTTCACACTTCTCCAAAACAACACACAAAGTGAAATTATTTTTGAATCCAAAATTTTCTTAAGCCCTCTCCAAATTTATTTTAGAATTACACCTACATAGGTTTCTAGTCAACCTTTTCTCATGACCTCCAGAGAACAATCTAGTAGAGTTCGTCCAGCGAATTCATATTGTTCAAAGATACATGAAATACTTCTGTGGACTGGGGAAGCTACTTAGAGAAACATTGTTTTTACCCCTGTTAAGCAAAATCAAAAAACGCTACCATAACAAAGAATGAATTCATAAAGGACAGATTACCATTCCAGCTACTGTTTATTACAAACTCTTCAGGGGAAAATAAAAATTTAAAAAAAAAAAATAATTAAAAAAATTAGGAAGAGTTGTCATAGTTGCACAAATATTTCCACACTGGAAGTGACCAACATAATTCAAAAATATATGATTTATCTGTCTGGACAGTGCACTAGCTGGTATAGTATCTTCTAACACAATGGTGCACTTTCTACTTCTCCTTTTCTAATACACTCACTGTCCTGAAAGGGAAGTGAAAGAGAGCTGGTGGGGTTTAAATACCCAACTCACTCTACCACAATAAAATGGAAGGAAGCAAATGAGAAAAAAGGAAAAGGAAAAGCATTCACCTGAGGGTGCAAAAGTGAAGTGTAAAAATTTGAAGCATGTCTTTTACATGACAAGCATTCCTCAATTGTTGGGTTGGTTTCTAAAGAAAGAACACAGGTGGAGAGATTTCTATTAACTGACAGTTTCATTTAGGATATACCCATCTGCAGCACCTTATTTTGATTAGTTCTAATGTGAACTACCTTTTACAATCATGCACTTCTCAGTTCACCAGCTGTTTTGGATTCCTACTCTGAAGTGCCTCATCCATCTTATACATTGAAGAAGGTATTCCCATTTGGCACCTACATTAGCATTTGGTACTGCACAGGAGGCACTTAAAAAGTAGATATTTCAGACATAGTACTGTAACCATTACTGAATGGCTACTCCAACAGCTGCAAGCTTCAGCAATGAAGTATCTTAAGTAAACTGCTTTAGCTTCTTTTTCTCTCTAAAAATGTGTCCCCTGAGCAGGGCACAAACCAAAAACCAAAAGCCAAACAAAACCAAAACCACCAGTAAAGACATGGTGCTTTTCTAAAATAGTATTCTGGATTAAGTTAGAGAGGACAGAAAATACTTCCCAACTGAAAAGCCAAACTGAATTTAGAATTTAAGTAACATTCCATCAAGTCCATCAGCAGCAGAAAACTATTCTTAGCTTATCAATCCATTGATCCAAAATGCTTGTTAAAGTCACAATCCATCAATATCCACCAGAAGATAACTATTAAATATCTTGGTGCCATCTATGTCATCCATGATTTAACATCCAGTATAACCACTTTAAACAATTCAATGCATTTGAGTTGGAAATAGATGATCTTAAGGTCCTTTACAACCCTAACTATTCTATGATTTTATGAAAAGCTGAGACAAAAGTATACAATACATAACATACTACATGAACTACACAAATGTCTTTTCCACCTCATCTAAAAACCTTGTGAAATATGTTCAGTAGTTTTCTAGCCATCAAAATGGCTTTTAGCATACCAGTAGCTTTGGTAGATAAAACCAAGTATTTCCAATGAAAGTGTCAATAGTCAATAGTTGCCTAAGGATAGTGTCTAAAAAGAAGCGAGATAGTTTAAGAGAATCTTAAAATTAACCAAATTAGCAACACATGGAAAATCAGCCAGGGTGCTCTACTTTCAAACATATCAACTAGTATAACGTCAGAATACATCATGGAGTGTTTCAAGCTTCTGAGGTCCTTCTCCCAAACAGGCTCATATACAACAAAAGACTATAATTAAAAATAAAGGACATGGTTGTAAGGAGATGACACAACAGCAGAAAATATTCTCCTGACTGGGCTGCAGTCAAATACATGTGGAAGACAACCTCTCTGCAAGCACAGACACACCTCTCAACTCTGCCAGGTTCCTAGCCATAGACTTGAGACGTAATACAATGCAAACAGGAAATCAATTACTTCAGCTGCATTTCCACTCAAGGTTTAATTTTTTTTTTTCCTCTTTCTCTTCTTCCTATCTTTTTTCTACTGCAGAAATGAGGGAACATAGAATCATAGAATAGTTAGGGTTGGAAAAGACCTTAAGATCATCTAGTTCCAACACCCCCGCAATGGGCAAGGACACCTCCCACTAAACCATGCCACCCAAGGCTATGTCCAACCTCGCCTTGAACACCACCAGCGAAGGAGCATTCACAACTTCCGTGGGCAACCCATTCCAGTGCCTCACCACCCTTACATGACTCTGGTGCAACTGATGTATTGGAATATAGAATGAAGCCAGAGACATACAGTACTAGTGTAAATATGACCTAAGCTGGGTTTCCTGCTTAACCCTAATTTGCAGCTCTGGGAAAGGACAGAGAGCTACACAGAGCAAAATTGGGATCCACACTGTTGCACAAAGTTAGAATGTCTCCAAGACAACAGATTAGCTGATGAAGACGAATTCCTGCTTTGATTTCATTGGATTTGATAACCACCACAAATTTATTGTTTTGTAATAACTTAAGTGTAAATATGAAATAGGCAACAATAGAAAACACAGCTTGAAAATATAGGTCGATTTTCTCTTCCTACAACATCTCTTCAGGATAATAAAATTTTAACACTTTATTTTTTCAATATTTCATTCCTTTTCAAACAAAATGAAAAACACATAGGAAAAAAAATCCAAGTGTTATTTGTTAAAAAACAAACAAAAAAAAACCCCAAAAAAAACCCAAACAAAAACAAACAAACAAACAAAAAAAAAAAATAAACCCAAACCAAAAACACTCCACCCAGCACAAAGGTTTTCCATATGACATGTTTCAGTCACATGCAAAAATACTTGTCCAATCTTGTAACAAATCGCCTTTTCATTTAGAACTCAAAACGTGACACTGAGACAGCCAGATCAGATCTTCTTGGTAATGTACACTATAATGTCATTTACATACAAACTTATATGAACACAGATTAACTACAGAAATGATCCATATACATGAATGACTATCGCTTCACCTTGCAAGAACCAAAATCCCAATGTTTTTGCTATCCCACTTTAAAGAAAACTGTCAGGACTCTCACTGGCACTGTGAAAAGCAACATGAATGGCAGAAATTTTGATTGATGTCACTGCCTGCCTGTCAAGTGAAACAAGCAGGGCCAACCTAATCATGTTAGATTAGCGGCTACAGACATGATATAATATTTTTGTGTCATAGATATGCAAGTAGAGTGTGCATGCACAGAATCATAGGTGTATAAACACACATTTCAAATAACACTGTACCAAAATGTGCTATTATCAAACATAAAAACAATGCCTTTGGGTTTGAGGAGGGGGTTTTTAACTTTTACCTCTGTACTTATATACAAGTAAACTTGATTTTCATGACTGGGGTAGACCTTCCACATATCTTCTGTAGGCTTGATTCATAGTATAAATTACCTAGTTCAGTATACAAATGCAAAAAGAAAACTAATGAATCTAGACTGAAATTGATGCAACCACCTTTTCTATATAACAGACTAATAAGTAGATTTAAATATACAATCAGAATATCTTCAAACTCAATTTTAAGAAGTGAGAATATCTGAAGACAACAGACATTCTGTAGGAAGGTCACAGGAAACAGAAATCTTATCAGGCAGCGTGCAAACCAAGCAAAATGCCTCCTTCAGACATGAAATTGGAATCTGACTACTACTGTCTGATCATTCAGCACTGAAACACTTGCTCAGTTGATACCCTGTTGACTGCTAAGCAGAAGAATCAACAAGAAGAATTTCCAACACTACCAAAAATGCTGCAGAGAGCCCAGGCAGCCCAGACTTCAGATTCTCTGAGAAAAAGGTATAGCTGAGAATCATGATACTTAAATATTACACAAGAAATTTATAATAAAAGTTAAAAAAAAAACCCAAAAAAACCCCACAAAACTAAAGTACCTTCACACCACCCCACACAAACTTAAACTAACCTGAGCATAAAAAAAAACACTTGTCAAAAGCAGCCAGAGCTACATTTCAGCTGGATAAAGTAAGTCTCTGAGATCTCATGCCTAAGGCTCTGGCTGACAGAATGCTTTTTGTATGTTTTAGACCCTATGTTTAAAATCAAACAAATGTAGAGCCCTTTTGTTACTGCATGGCTACATAGTACACAACAGTAAATGAGCAGAAATTATTTCAACTGCATGGAAAAAAATATTCTACATACTTCAAGTTATTATCTATATATATATAGAGATATATTTTTTTTTAACCTGGGATGTAATCAATCAATCAATATTGAATTTTCATTTGGTATGTACTGTACTAAACATGTTCCATAAGACTGTGAGGAAAATATCAACTTAAGATTTAAATCATATCAAATAAGAGAAATTTCAATTCATGTTTTTATCAAATATACTTCCCTTTCTTTGTCTTTGAAGAAAAACTAGAAGTAGACTTCATGCTGGATTTTCTTCATTTTGAGCCTGGTATTCAAAGGTACTCAATTATTTTTCTCTTCCACTGAGAAGCCAGATGTATCAATACCTTTAAGAGGACTAAGCTTCATTATTTTTCATGTTTTACCTAAACTTTATCAAACTTTGAAAAAGGGAAGAAGAGTATGATTTGGAAGTGAGGGCTTAGTTCTTTGACACAGATTGCATCCCCATCTCCGCTGCATTTAATCTTGAGCCTTGAAACCCGACAAAAAGATGGTATCAAGGCACATAAATTGCTATAGTGTGTATTATACAACTGCCCACTTGATGGACAATAAATATAGAAGAATTCTCTCTCACATTTAAATGCAATCTAAATAAATATATCTGTACACAATTCCTATCTAGACAAATAGAAGTAGCTACTTGCACATAACCCAGGTGAGCCTCGGAAAGTACTGCAAGACAATGCGGAAGACCTATGGGAGTAAATTTGCTTACATATACATAAGCAATACATGCATACACACTTGCAAATATGGCCCAGACAACACTACCTAGCTAAACAATTGGGCCCTCCAAGCATGATCTGTTCAGTCAGTTAACCTAAAGGAGCCAGCTCTCAGTTTTCTCATTTCTTGAAGGAACTATACAGGTTCTGCATGACTCCTGCTTTTCCAATCTTGGATATGAATTTTGCTAGCTTTGAAAATGTTTTAGGACTTACATAGAAATTAGTAAAATGTCAGCTTGAAAATTTTAATTGACTTATTAGCAGTATCTCTTCTTTGAATGACCTTTTAGTCCTCCTTATAACATATCACCTACTTTTACTACCCTCTGTCTGACAGTTTTTAATATATTCCTTCCTAGTGGATGATATCATCTGTCCTTGGATGGAATTAACTAAAGCACTACACATTTAAAAGCTGACATTAATCCATATCCACAGATTTTTAACAGCTGCTGGGATAAATATTGTGTTTCCATGCATTAGGTTTTATATAACAATGACTAGTAGAAATAAATTGAGATTAAATATACAGTGGCAACATCAAAGCCAAGGAGAAAAAACACTCAGCTGATAAATGCAGTGTTTTAGTGGCTGCATACATCAATGACTAAAAATACTTACTATAATTAGCAAGAATAATTTAGTTATAGCATAAACATAAAGTATATTTTGTTACTATGGCATTGTTTTATCTCTTGATAATCACATTTATAAAAAACTTCAGTGAAGAGAGTGCTGGTTCAAGACTAAGGTAATACTTTATATCTGTTGCAAGAAATATAGCAAATAACATATTTCTTTTGCAAATTATGTATTTAAGTTTGCACTCATAAACAGAGTAGACAGAGGGCCCTAGACAGAGTAGGGATAAGCACTCCAAGTGGTGCATAGGGAGATAGCACCACATCTTAAGTGGTAACTGAACAGAACTCCCTATGAACCACTGTGAAAATTTATTATTTGTGAAAGTGAAAAGCATACAGTTCAACAGAAGACCACCTTCTCCTTTCCCTTTGTCTACCAAAAGAAAATATACATTAGTAAATAAATGAAAAACCTCTGAAATAAATTCAAATGTCTGTAACTGTATTCTTGAAACTGAACAATTTGTTTCATTTCATAGAGCTTAATATCCTCCAGAATTGTTAATTACTAGTCTAAAGAAAATAATAATAACCTAGGATCTGTTAGATCTGTGCAAATACTTCTGAAAATATCAATATTATACTAATCTTCCTCAATACATGTACAAAGCACTTGATAGAAGTTGTCAGTGCAGGGGCTGCTTCAGTTCTAAATTAGATATCCCAGTCTAATATTGGGAATCAGAGAATCAAAACATTTTCTAACATAGCAGGGAGTGCTTAGCTATGATTATGGGTGCACGAGCCTCTCAGAGCTACTCCAGTTAACACAGACATGACTGCAGAAATGTCTGAAAGAGGGTAATGTGGTTTTGTGTTTGAAAAGATGATTTACATGCAAAGTTCTGCTAAGAAGTAAGTATCCGTCTGGTATTTATCATTTTACAGTTAATAAATAGTTTTATATGTGCTAACATCTTTGAAACACAGGTTGGAAACTTAAGACCAGACTTAACGTAGAATCATAAAATGGTTAGGGTTGGAAAGGACATTAAGATCATCTAGTTCCAACTCCCCTGCCATGGTCAGGGACACCTCACACTAGAGCATGTCACCCAAGGCTCTGTCTAACCTGGCCCTAAACACAGCCAGGGATGGAGCATTCCCACTTCTTCGGGCAACCTGTTCCAGTGCCTCACAGTAAAAAACTTCTTCAGCTACAGTCCCTGATGAAGGGTCCCTCTATGGCAATCTTGTAGGACTTCTTGTTGTGGATAGGAGAGAAAGATTTTGAAGAATAAGGAAACTATAATATCTATAAGAGAACAAATTTGGGAACGTTCATCTTTGTAGTGTGCAATAGTTACTTTATTCATAATGTTTAGGGCTTTTTGGTTTTGTTTTTTGTTTTATTTTTATCTTACTATTATCATTATTTCCAATTCTGTTTTTATTCTATGTATACGCAGGTTTCTTAGATACTCTTTTTTTAAGATGTTATAGGGTTTTGGGGTTTGGCTTTGTTTTCTACCTGAACCTTAACCCTCCACCCTTCAGCAAGAGCATCCCATTGCTCTTTGCAGTACTTGCTTTCAGACACAAATTTCTTTCATTCTGTCAGTTCCAGAATCTTGTAACTCTGAAAAGTTTAGAAAGAATAAAACTTAACTCACACAAGCATTTTAAGTAAATGTGCTGAAAGGTTCTTACTATTCTTTTCATCCCTAATTGCTTACTATAAGATCACAAAGTAACGTGGAGTAACATAAAATTGAAAGAAATGGATTGATATCCCAATTAATTTACAGCTCCTAATTTACAGTTCAGTGAACTTGACTGAAAATACTGTAGTCTGTAACAACTGAATGAACTTCATTTACTATGCTAAATATTTTGAAAGTAATTTTACACATCTATAGCATTTAATATGGTTATAACATTGTAGGTCCACAGTTGGCAGATAAAAAAATGCAAACCATCAACTGCCACAGTTCTATTAATTTAATTCTGATGTTTCTGTTTATATGTCTTTCATGTAACATTTGTGCACCCAAGAGAGAATGTTCCTAAATCACAGTTCGAGGATAGTCAGCCATAATGTCATTTTGTACAGATACAACTATTGAAGAGGCACACAATTACACCATTTAGCATTTGATTCAAAAACAACAGGTCAAGCCTGAATTGAGTGCTGATGTCGAGATCCATTCACCTTTAACCTCTTAACCCAGTCAACATATTATATGGGAATAAGACTAACCAATACCCATACTTTCTTAGAAGCAGAACAGCATTTTGTATATTCTAGCATGTTATATAAAATTTAGATTACATATTTGAACTGACACCTACAAATCCTGTCATTAACCTGAGATATACTTGCCCATTAAACTAGGAAATAAAAGCTTAAATATCAGAGACATTCCTGCCACAGCACACTACAACACAGGATTTATTAGCTCTCCAGAAAGATTCCAGGACTTGATTCTTAACTGGAAATACCAGCTCTAAATTAATCCACACTTTTCAGTATCAAGCAACCTATGTTTTCAGGCTGGACATTTCAGAGCCTTCCTTCTGGCGATCAAGAGTCTAGAGCAAGCCAATACCATACAGTGTATTTCCATACATTCTGAAGCAGATGAAAAGCAGGAAATCCCAAGAACTCGAATTCAGGACAGCTTGCCTTAGTCCTGCACATCTGTACAATACAGCCAAATAAATCTTCACAGCCCCTGACATAAGTGCTATAAAAGTCTGCCAGAAAAAGCTGCTCCCATTCTGAAAGAGTACTGTAGGCACCTCTGCTCTTGCAATGGCTAAGTCTACCCTTGTGGGAGAATGGAATGGTGCTGCCTAGGCAAATAGGCTATTAAGCAGTTGAAAAATGTTATGAAGCACTTAATTCTACCTGTTGTGGTGGTACTATTAGTGGTAAGAAATCAGGATTTGGACCACAATCAGTGCTCAGCCAGAGGTTGAAAGGTGGAAAGAATAGGGAAAAAGGGAGAGAGAGCAAAAGACCATATTATCAACTTGGCATCAGCTAACAACAAATCAGACTTGTCAGTTTCATTTAACACATTTGACTTTGAAAATAAAAACTAAAAGAGAGAATAAAGGGAAAGATTCTTTTCCTTCACAGATGTTAAACTCACGTAGATTAGAAGTAGAGATTAATAAACTGTAAATGAATATATTATTCCTACAGAATTATTTGCTTTTCAGGGAAAGAATAGGCTACAGATTAGAAAATTTAAGATACTTAGATTTTTTTCATTTTGTTACATAACTTTTCACTCAAAATCTCCACCTATAGTAGAAATCCCAGTGTTAGATATCCACAGTTTATTATGCGTACATACATTTGTATGTATGGAGCATCTCCTCTCTCCTTTTTAGCTGAAAGCTGAGAACCTTGCATGTTTGGGTAGAACAGAACAGTTAAGAGGTTTATCTAATACCAGACTGTGGACACCTACCCTCAATTAATAGAGCAGAAAATCACAATGTACATATGATACTGTTCTTTGATTACTTTCCCCTTTTGAAGTGGAAATATATATATTTATATATATTAAGGAAAGGAAAATATATGTACCTCATTTTAAAACAAAGCTTTAGGCTAAATTTAATATGCTTTTATTATCATAGAAATTTCTAGTTTCACTGGAAGACTCTAAATTTTATACCACTGCTAAACCTTGAATTTTGTTTTCTGGAAGGGTTATCAGCTTTCTTATGACAAAGACTTGAAAGATATACCCCTTTAATTTTTTTTCCCACTTCACATTCACATGTGTTGAAACTCATTGCTTCTGGAAATGAAGATGCTCTGGTGTCAGCTGTAAAATCTGTATCTCACTTCCTCAGACAAGTGGATATTTATTGACAGTGTGTGAGAGAAAGAGAGGAGAGACTGCCTGTCCTGGAGCCAGTAACCTTGGTGAAGATGCAATGTCACAAACACCAAGCCATCATTCTCATAGATGTACAGCATATTATTTAAAGGGATACAAATATCAGCCACTGAATGTCACTGCAAGGACACATCTTCTGCCTCTTAACTAAACTTATCAGTGCTGTGGTTTAATATGGTACCTTTTCATCCTCCCCTCAAATTCATCTTACAGAGCAGCTCTTGACACTACCAGAGAGCAGTCAAGACTAAGATTTAGTGACGTTTTCTTCAAACAGACCTAGATTTATTGACATTTGTTGCCTGCTTCTTCGCCCAGTAACTGCACACAGGATTAATTTTATCCATTTCTTAAACTCTGAACTTTTTATTTTTTTTCCACTTAAGGCAAAAAAAAAAAAAAAAAAAAAAGTTCAGACACACAAATTACTGCTACTTGTGTATTTCTACTTTTAATTAGAGGACCAGAACTTTAATCACAAGACCTTAAACACACAGGCAAGGTTTTACTGGAAGTTTGATAAAAAAAGGCACACACCAATCCTTTTTCAAAATTACTCTTTTCCAGTGGGGAGGGGGGGATTTATACCTCAGAAGTTTACACAAACATGTGATTAACAATTATATATGAAATTATGGAGTTAAAAAGCAACATCTTTTAATAACTACTAGTGAAATATTGCTTGACTAATTCAGTCTTTATTTATTACTATGACCTGTACTTTATGTTAACTTCTAAACCCCAAAATTAATACACTCTCCATGCTTTTGCTTTTCTACAAAAAATTTTATCTTCATGGCTGAATAATAGAAATCTGTTTCTACAAGGATACCTAATTATCTTGGTCTTAATATTAATAAATCATATAAGCTGATTGAGTTCACATTTTTTAAATCTCAGAACTCAACTGCACAATAATATAAATGCTTTTGCTTGTACACATTATAGACCCAGGTTGCATACGGTATAGACCCAGCCATCTCTTAGCAACTCAGAAAACACATCCATATCTATATTTTAAAAGGATGGATAGATGAATATACCCCTAACGCTAGGCAGAAGTACGAACTTGCAGTGTTCTGTAAAAAGAATAAAAAGTAACTGCTAGATGTAAATTTATAAGTCCAAAACCACCCAAGAGGCATAACAGTAATTATTGCTGAGGGAAGCTGTTTAAGAATACAAATACATTTCCATTAACAATAAAAATTAGTTTTCATTGTCTTTTTCTCAAGTTTTCAATGAATAATTTTGATGATAGCATATAATGATTCGTTAGAAAAAATAAACTAATTTGTCTTTCAGAAATATGCATATTAAGAAAAGAGTGAGAAATCATATCAGTGAAAATCAAATGCCCGAAGATGCAGAGGGCAGTTTGGGGATGAATAATATCCTGCAACAGAAGACTTACCATCAGAGTACATCCTGTACTTGTGCAATTAGTTCTACAGAAGAATGATATTAAAATGTATTAATCAAAATAATTTATGCTTAGCTTTACAAGATATAAATCCCTTCAATTTGTGCTATCTACTCAGTGTTATCTGAAGTGGTTTTGGTTGGAAAAACACCACAGAGTACAGAAGAGCTGTAAAACATGTCTGCAGACTACACAGCAGATACGCGTCAGCTCAAAAGTTGGACGACAAAACGCAGATTTTCACAGAATTTCTACATGCCGGGAAAACACACTTTAGTTTATGGGAAAAGGCTACGGTGCATTCTTATAACAATATAAATCTCCAGAACCCTTGTGATGATATCTAATTTACGTGGCTGTCACTGGAAAATGTAGTATAGTGAATTATACACAATACTAAGCTTAATTATGAACAGTAACCTAGAAATCCTGATTAGAAATCACTTGCTCACTACACACAGAGTCTGTAAAAACAATGATGAATTTATACAACACACTGCAATTCCAAATAAATTATTCCTAGAAAATCAAAAGGAAGGTACAGATTATATCAGAAATTATTTCTTAGGATCACTGCCAAATTTTAACTACACTATCAAATACAGAGTAAAACTATTACGGTAGCAAGTCTGCTTTACGTAAAAATAGCTACTTAACATTTCCATCAATTCTTCCCATCTTCAGAAGTTGGCATTTACAAACTACAGACCAGACCCCAACAAACTATGCAGAATTGCATGTATTTCATGTTCCCGCTGCCACCACCATACTGTTTCGCTCACTCAACCAACTTGAATGTAGGTTTTCAGAAGGATGTTACCACTGTGGTAGGATCCCTTTCCCAGCACACTTCAGAAACTCCCAGAAGAGCAAGTAAATATTCAGTACACTTCTAGTTCGGGTTCGCTTCAAGTTTCTCAGGAAGAGTACCCCATTTGCAGCTACATTTGTCAAATCCCAGAGCTTTCATTCCCTTGCTGTATAAAGGACACACAAAACTACTACATTGTGTCATAAAATATAATCAAGGAAGGTTTGAAGAGGTCACATAATCATTAAATGAAAGAGATCCTATGACAAATAATCATTCCTAACATTACATTGCTTCATCTCAAGTGGACAGCAAGGGTAAATAAAATAAGAAATTACTGCTTGCATATTTCTATGTAAGGGGAAAATTTCAACATCAGTTGTGAAGTGTTCACCATTTTCCCCAAGAGAAGTCCAGTCACTACTAACTTTCTAAGCAAAACCGTCTTTCAACTGAAGAGACCTCCTGAACCATACTATTTTATTTCTGAGAAAGATCTTATACTTACATGTTGAAAGAGATTAAATAAATCATGATTACAACAGTAAACATGTAAATTCTGATCAATAAGTACTTGCTGCCCCCTCCCCCCAACACTAACAGCTGCAATAAAGCCTGAAATGTAAAGCTGAGCACAACCAGCCATAAAAGTATGTAAAATAAATGAGGATAACATAATGAGGGAATCCAACATTCATCTCATAAATATAACATAACGACCACAACTAAAATGTCAGAGAATCTAATAAATCAATATGGTAGGACAGAGCTATCTTTACGCTTAGCATACATAAAAATATATTTACATGAAAGCTTTTTTACTTTTCAGGTTTTTTTAAACCAGGGATCAAACAAGAAAAATTATAAGAAATTTAACTCCTTATTTACTTCATCATTCAAAGTTTCACACTAGTATTTTTATTTTGGTTTTCTACCCAGCTGTAGAAAGCATACAAGTTTTTCCACATAAACTAACAAAATAATTACATTATTAATTAGCATATAAAGTCAATTAAAGTACGCATTCAGCCCTACGAATGGACAATTTGGAGATACTGTGTGAAAGAATATCCCCCAGAGCAGGTGGAGAATTTTTAGAAAAGGCAGATGCTTTCAACAACAGTTAATGACAGCATATATTTTCTTAATATAATCTGAGAATTGATACTAAGTATTTTACAGGTAGATTTTCTGTGCTGCAGCTCTAAATGTATTTTAGCCACTATTTTGAAAACATCAAGAATAGGTATGCACAACAGCTACAATAACAAACAGAATACAGAGCAGAAGAACAAATGCCAGTTTTATTCCTGATTCAATTTTTTACAAGTTTTGAGATCCTTAAAGCTTTTTAGCAGATAAAGAACATAAACCACAAACAGCCCATGACAGTACAAGATATTACAGCACATACTAATCAAAGCATGTTCCAAGTGTCAGACCTGGATTTTTCCTTACTCTTTTGCATATCTTCACCATGTCATTCCACCACCTAACACCCATGGCGCCACTGTGGACCCAAGTTTTAGTAATTCCATTAAAAGGCACAAGATGGCATTAGAACAGCTGATACAAGAAGACTCCAGGTCAACATCTTTCCCTTGTTTTCCCTACACCGTTCAGAGTAATCAGCATGGGGACCAATCTTAAAATAGTCACTTCTGTTGATCATCAAGATTATGCACTCTTTGTAGAGATATAACTTTTTTTTTTATTAGAATGGCTGTGCAATCAAACACATGCCATGGTCCTGTAACCAATGGCTGTTTTCAAACTCTAATACACAAGGATATCTCTGAAATAAATTATATCCTAGGCAATAAACAAAAGTTTCTATGCACTTCAAGAAGACATCTCAAAAAGCTGAGCAGGGAAATTCATGCTTCCATTTTGTTGCACTTTTAAAAGTCACTAAGTAGACATTTAATGAAAACTAGAGATTAATTATTATGGCAAGAATTAAACAAACAACTGGAGTCAAACAACTGAATACCCTTAGCATTACACCTTGAGGGACCCTCTGCTATAGCGTGAGTTCTTCAAATACTCTGTGGTTCAGAGTCACTTACTATTGCAGTGTAAAGAGGATTAGCACTGTAGGTCATTTGTGTCTTAGACTACTTAATAATACCGTTAACAGATACTCTCACAATGTCCGAACTTGGCTTTTCAATACAACTATTAAAAACTTCTACTAGATTCCACTTTACCTGTCAATGTCTCATTAGGAAGTCAGCAAAACCTTAATCCCATAGTCAGGAATTACTTAATTATTTACTTAATCTTACTCCTATGGTGAGAAAAAAAAATATTTTCCCCTCTCAGCCACAATTTACTGTTGACCTGAAGAGTTGTTTAGGTCTTGCCACTTTAAATTGCCTTTCTCTCACAGAGATCACAATGGAACTATGTAAACATTTATCAAATTTGCCTTGCAACAAAAAGGCACTATACAGGTTAAGTAACTGTTCTTGAAGTTAGTAAGAGAATCAAATTAATCATCTTGTATCAAAACATAAGACACAAATTTCCTGAGGATCATCTCTTTCCTAACTAGAAACGATGCAAGCAAGTTGGAGACTGCTCAGTAGCACCCTCCACACCAAGTAAGACACAGGACTTTAGTGGATCAATGCAATTAAAATAAAGTACCTTCTAAAGTAGCACGGGATCTAATGCTTTTTCAGGAGAGAAACAACTTTGCTTCTTTTGATTGTTAACTTATATACAGGTCTGTAAAACATGAACATAAGTTCATCTAAAGTACATCTAACCAAAGGGAAATATTCTTCATAGCAGGCCACTGTACGCAAAAATAATGTCACTGACAATCAAAAAAAAAGAAATGCTGACGCCAGACCACTTTGGAGATGTGAAAGTGGCATCTATAATGAGCCTTGAGGCTGGCATTTTCAGCCAGTTACTGAAGTGCTCCCTGCACTCCTCCATTGCTAATTAATACTGACATACGAATCAAATACCTTTGTCCAAGCAAACCTAATGCAACTTCAGTTTACTTTTAAAATAACTAACTCAATTACAACAGTAATTGCTCATGTACAGTTTGCGTATTCTCCTTAAAGAGCTTTTTTTCTGCTGTAACAGCCCTTAGTCATTACTAGACTATAAATAATCATCATAGAAACATATTGGATGGCAAATCTGAAAGCACAAATCTCAAAGATAGCCTTGCCCACCACCAAAGTTTGCAGACAAATTCATAAGTTATCTGAATTTCAACTAATACATATTCTAAACCCATTCATTTTCATTTAGCAATGTGCAATGTACTTAAGCAAATACTGCATACAATAACCACTCAAAACCATTAGTTCATTACCGTAAGTAAAAAAAAGTTTTTTACTATAAGTGCTAATAACTTCACTCTTCCGTACTGCACCCAATTTATTTTGTTTTGTCTGAGAACCGAGAAAACTGTTCCTAATTTCCATGACAGGAAGTCATTTGAAAAATCTGATGGCTTCATGCAGACTGTTTTCCTTCACATTTTTAACTCAAAGACAAGATTTAGTCTCTTTAGAGCCTCCACATGGCTCAAAACTTCTGGGGAGAGAATATTACTTTTTTGAAGCAGTAGTTTAACTGTACTGCTGTTTTCGGCAATTGTATCTAAATGCTTTAATCTCTTGCATTTTTTTGGGGTGGAGATGCTGCAAATAGTATACTTAAGGATACTGTGGAAATGCAGAGCTTTACAATTGATCCATAGTATTGAAGGTACGTGTTGACAAACGTACAAGTTAAAAGGCACCAGACATTAAAGCACTGTCATATGACAAACCAACCTTTACATGTATTTGGATTTTAAATTGAATAAGCATTTGCACACTGCTAAAGCAGTCCTGTCTATTAACCAACCCTGTCCAGTCTACAGTAACTCTAGTCTCAGTTGGACAGTTTCAAAATTCAACAAATTCCTGGAATGAGGAATATTTTAGCATTTTGAAGTTGTATTGATTAATTGTGTTTATTAACACTGCCTATGAAATGAGAATGTGCAAATATAACATAAGAAAGTCTAGTTTTCAGAAGTGCAAACTGCTTTCATTGCCTTGCATTTTGATGCTCTTTCAATACACACAAACACCTAAAAACCACAAAAAAACCTATGAAGTAGCAAGATGTGTTTATAAGTGAAAAATACACCACACTGAACTGCAAATGAAAATTACCATTTATACCGGAAAAAAACGCCATGCATGTATAAATAAAACAGGTACATATAAGCAAATGGAAGTCAGAAGAGAAGGGAGTACAATACTGTAGTTTAAATGACTTTTATATGCCAAAACGTTTGTGGCAAACTAGGAGACTGTTCAACTCGTTTCCCATCCAATTTTTCCATAGATAATATGTATATGTAAGCAGAGCTATATAAGCATAAGGAATCATAGTATATGCTTTATAATGCCTTAGCAGAAAATAAACTGAAGTCACATCTTTTGTGCAAAGAGCTAGAAATCCTACAGAGTACATATTTATATGTCTCGCTCTCTCCACAATTGGTTCTTTAAGTCACAGATCATATACTGACATAAAATCATATGAGCCATGAGGTAAATTACCTAATTCTAACCCCCCTGCCATGGGCATGGACACCTTCCACTAGACCAGGTTGTTCAAAGTCCCATCCAGCCTGACTTTGACCACTGCCAGGGGTGGGGCAGCCACAGCTTCTCTGGGCAGCCTGTTCCACCTCACCACTCTCATAGAAAGAAATTTCTTCCTTATATCCAACTTAAATCTCCCCTCTTTAAGTTTGAACCCATTAACCTTTGTCCTATCATTACAGTCCACACACACTTTTCTCCCGGTTTTCCTCTGTTGCATACAGTTATTTGGTTTTAGTGGGTTTTTTTTTAAACCTTTTTCCTTTTGCTTTTCCAGCCTACCTCTAACAATGTGTTTTCTCTACCAACATCTATAATTTAGATCAGAGAGACATGAAAAGCTAGAATTATAAACTAACATCCTAGACAGTAATGTCATTGTTCCACATTTTCCAAGGAAAGGCCTGTGACCATTCTTGTTCTCTCTGACTCCAAGCAAATGTACTTGTATTTCATTGAATGATCGGTGGTATAAAAGAAGACACATTTTGCACACCATCACATGATACAAGCAAGGAAGTTCCAGCAAAACAGAGAAAATTAAGATACTGTGCAAGGAGTTCAATTCAATTACTTCAGAGAAAGCATGGTCAGTAAAAAACAAAACAAAAACACAAGAACCAAACATATGTAAGTCCTCATATATAAATATACACACAAGTAAAAATGTATACACAGACATAAACTGCTACATAAACACACATACATTTTCCCCAAGAATCGTTTACCTGCATTCCAAATTCTTGTCATATGTTACTTATACAAATACATAGTGCAATTTTGAACAAGTCTGCATATCTATTTTTCCTTGCTCAAGACCTTTTTATTAAAAAAATTTCTTATTGCCATTGTAATTATATCTAGCTAATAAATGAGAATCACCTTGAGCCCAAATACACTGGAGCAACCCCGCCAAGAACCAAGAACAGTAGGTTCAGCTTCAGACTGACCAATGCATAAAGCACAGCTATTATCCTGACTAAATAATTTTCTTACAGCAGTATGTACTGTTTTCATTAATCTACACTTTTGGGTGCACTTTCTGCTTTTCAGCAATCATACTACACAAGGTGGGTTACTTAAGAAACAATTAGGTGCGTATACAAAACAATTTGCAGGCAGTCTTACTCTTTCAGCTTCCTAACTGAAGTGCCTTTCAAGGCTGATTTATAACACTGTCGTCTTCAGGAGGCAAAATAATTAATAGGAGCACGGACTTCTAATTTCAGTGACTTCCAGAGAAAGTGGATTTCATTTGATTTATGATGGCCGGTGACTTTGCATTTTATCAGTTCATTCACTCATTATTTATGCTGATGACCAATTTCAATGGGTCGCTATCATCTAACTCACTACTAATCAAAGAGAATTAGGGTTCACTGCATTATTTAGAAGCCACTAATTTATCTTCAGAACAAGTATCAAGAATAGTTTGGGGCCTTCTACACTAAAAAGAAGCACAGCTGACAAAGTCACAGCATTTGCCTGATGTTACAAATGAATGTCATAAGGGCTACTTGCAAGAACTACTACTTTTTACAGAAGTTTTAAAATGGGCAGACTGTATGATAGAAAATAAATATGAAACATTGAAACAATAAAATGAAAGACTTTCCGTCTGACCTCCTATGTCAAAATATTTAAAATATGTGTTTTCTATTCCCCCTGCAAGCAATTCAAAGAAGCTTTATTTAAAAAATTCTCTCTCTTTCTGATAACTAAATGGAAATCTTTGCACCAAAACAATCCTAGTTGCCACATTTCTCATTTTAAAACCATTTGAATGTATTCTAGACACAAGAAAATAGATCAGTCTGAAACTTAAACATACAAAAATGGAGTTCTATCAGCAAGTAATAATACCAAATCACATTCAATCATTTAAAAACTAAGAAAGCAAATAAAATCCTCCCATAAAGAAGAAAGAAAGAAAAAAAAAAAAGAAAATTAATTGCCTATTTTGCTCTTGGTAAACAGAGCACAAACCCCTCATTTCAATATTTTTTACACCTTTGCACTTTGACATGCATTTATCCCCCAATTTTCTGGGGGCTCTCTATGCAGCCCACCTTGTAGAAATCACTTCAAAGTGGATTTTGATCTTTTGACATAGGTGCATGACCTTTATGAAACTCAGGTGAAGCGCACAGCCAGTAATTTCCCAGAACGGCGCTGCCACAAACCAAGTAATAGTTTTGGGCATCCTCCTGGCACAGCAATAGTCTCTGCTCTGTTTTACCCAGATTTTAAATGCTAAGCGTAGGCAGGGGAAGGAGGGGAGGGAAAGAATTAAGCCATTAAATCTAGAGAGATACAGAAAACAAGAATTCTTTGGGGCCTCCACACACACCCATGGCAATTTTCCTGAAAATATCACCTCCTCAAACAAACCTGAAGTTAAAATGTGCAAAATCAAAGATTTCAAGGCATCTTCATACTCTCAATACCCCCACAGAAAGAAAAACTGCCACCTCAAGCCAAAGGAGTGGACCAACATCAGTGTTTTCCACTGCTATCACCCTCTTCCAATGGGCAGGAGTGGTGTCAAAAGATGGGAAAATGATGAGCCTTCAGAAAAAGACTTTTCCCCCACTGTGTGTTAAGGGACATGAAACAGATCTGAGCTGCTGCTGCTGTCTTCTTGCCTACACCCCTGCTGGCTATGAGGTACTTCAGTGGGCCCTGCCTGGCCTTGCCCCTGCCCGCAGTCACTCTTCCACTGACAGGAAGCCTGATGAGGGACAGCAAACATTATAAATGAAGCCACTGCCTCGCCTGCCCCAGATCTCCGAAGGAAACTGCCCACATGGGGTTGGTGGTGGCAGCTGAAAGAAACCCACCACTCAAAGTGCCCCTGCGGGCACAGCTCCTCATGCTGCTGCTCTACCTACCTGAGGTATATGTGTGTTCAACTGAGGCTTTGGCAGGACCTTCCAAAAAGAAAGTAGTGCTCAACGTGGCAAACAAGCCAGCACCCCCCCTCCAAAAAAATTAACGCTGTAGCAATGTGATATTTCAAAATATGTCTTTTACAAGCACTTAAAAGCCTCTCCCCTCCTTAAAGACTGCCATTTACAGAAAATATTTAGCAGTAATTTCTCTAAAATTTTAAATAATTTTTCAAAAATTTATTTATTTTCAAGCAAAGTGTTCATTTCTGGAGCTTCCCAACACTATCTAAATTGGGGGATTTAATTCAAGCATATACATATGCCCTACTGCCTGCAAAGGATGATTCCCATGTACGCTTGCCCATAGAAAGGTCAACCCACTGGGACATAAAAATCAGAAAAGTAAAAGCTGAATAAGTGTACTACCGCATGACAGCAAGGCAAGAATCTAGAAGGAAAGAATTAGGAAAATTATTCTACAAGGGTACCAGTTTTATTGGATGAAACCAGCATTTTTGTTGCCAAACAATAATTATATACTGAAATTACTAAGTAGCCATTCAGATTATTGCTCATCAGTTTTGTTCACATAAACACAACATGCTCATCATACTAATGATCTGAAATAAAACCCATGACTTGGCATAGTTTTCTGCACCATAACACAATTTACATTTCATTGCTAGTAAAATCAAGCTGAAACACAGTAAAATAGTTTGTCTTTACACTTCTTTGCTGATAATAAGCATTAAAAGGATTTTTCTCAAATAACCATTTACACCCAACTTACCAAATTCAGTCACTTCTAATTCTCTTATAAAACACAGGATGTACACTAAAAGCTCTTAGGACTATTCAAATTTCTGCATTTAAATCAGTGAGGATACAATATTTTTTTCCTAACTTATTATGCATTTTTACAAAACAGGATGCACATCAATGAAATATACAAATGGGCTTTTTTTTTGAATGGAAGATAAAAAACGGAAGTCCTAAATCTCATTTCAGCATGCCAAATCCTTACAACACAGTATTATGAAAAACATTGTTATGGATATAGTTCTCCTTGCAGGAGACAAAGAGAAGGATTTTTTTATTCAGTTGTTTGCTTTCAACTTTTCAGCTTGCATATGAAATTCGCAAATGTTCTACAACATGTAAAACTGCTTATACACTTCAGAAGCCCATTTCTATTGTCTGCACTACGCCGACATTCAGACTGGATGGAAAAAAACCCCTCAATCTACAACAATTAGTTAATCTAGTGGATACAAGTACTAATTTGAAAATGGCAGGAGAGTAAAAGATCAGGATCTTAATAGCATTTGCATCATGTGCTTATTGCATAAAAGAAGCTTAATTAATCTGCCACAAATATTGAGCAAGTGAAGACTCCTCAATCTCTCATTTGGAGAGACAATATAAAAAGGTAATTTACAATTTATGAAAAACCTCAGTGAAACTCTCAAGCAGACCTACTTAAAACATGAACCTAAGAAAAAAACTAAGAGAAAACAAATAAACAAAAAAAACCCCCAACCAATAAGAATTTAAAAAACAAAACCACAAACAAAAAAAAAAACAAAAAAACACAAAAAAACCCAACAAACCCACTAGTTTTCCAGCAAACTAAATTCTTTAGCGCACAAAGAACCAACAATGCAAGAAAAAAGTGTGGAAAAAGGTGTGGAAAATATGATATCTACAGGAATCTGCCCACTAATACCAAGAACTGAATTACATACCATTTAAAATATTACTATATGGGGAAAATGCTCCAAAGATTATTTTACTTCAACTGTGGCAGCAAAATGTGTGAGCATTTGCAATGTCCTTCGTACAGCGAAAAAGTCTCATCCTCAAAGTGCCATATATACTTTGCCTGTGTCTCAAAGCCTGTGTCTTACTGAAGTAAAAGATCCACACAAACTATAACTGGGTTCATCTCAGCAAAAGCAACAAGTTTAATACTAGATAACAAATTTGTTATGTATTCTGGAAATGATAAGCTTCAAGACCGAAATCCATCTCTCATCTTTGCTGTTGCACACTAGTATGATCTACAAACTCTGCAGATTTATATACGCATACCTGAAGTCATTGTTTGCAATCAACTACAAAACTCCCAATTTAATAACAATAGTAATAAAAAAAGGCAGGTAGAAGAGTTGTAAAGAAAGAGGTGCAGTTGGGAAGGAATGTGTCCACAAAAGAAACAAAAAAGGTGCTTTACAAAAGGAGTCTCCTTTTTCACCTGATCCGGCACATTCTTAGAAGAAATTCTAAAACTACTGCCTGATTAAGATTCTTTTAAAAATCATTTTTTTATTAATTATACATTTTTCAATATTATGAATTAGCATTGAAAATTCACTTTTTATATCTTTCTTCTGAAATAGCTGGAGACATTTTGCATTCCCAACAATTGAGAAAATAGATTTTTAGGTTCAAATATGCCCTCTTCAAGCAAACAGCTGTAAAACTTCCATTGTTCATAAAATCCTACATATGCACATCTCCAAGTCTCCCCCATTCCATTCAATATATATGAAAATGCAATTTACTGTATGTCAAATGAAAAATGCAGTTTTCAAATGCATGACAACAGGTGCTAGTTAAATGATCAGACACTATTTGTTACCTAGTCTCTTACTCTCATTTGCAGCATGATAAATTGCATTTTAGCAGAGTACTGTGATCTAAGGGGTCTTGACATGCTTTTATTGATTTGCATAGGTTATATGCATGTATTCCTGTTTGTAGGCAAATAGTGCCACAAGTAAATTCAAGTCACCGTGCCTCTGTTTCAAGAAAATTGCAGTCATCACAGGGGAGCCAAGATGGAGTGAGGTTGGGTAAAAAAGACACATGCAGCCCATTGGAATCTTAGAATCTCTATTAAGATTTATAGGCTGCAGGATTCTTCTGGGCTTCAACATTATTCTTAGTAAACCCTTTCTGTCTTCAGTAGTTTATAAAAACTGGCAGCTTTAGCAAAGACAGAAGCTTATGTTGTAGGTAGCACAATTTAACATAATAGTGATAACCTGTCCTCCACATATCCTGATACTGATTTTGAAAGAGAAACTGCATATCTTTGATTCCCTTTACTATAGTTTGAAAGGTTTTCTTATTACTAAATAGTAAGCTTCACACCTGCATTTACATAACAGCTTGTGACCCCCATTAGTTAAGATTAGTTAATATATCTGTTCTCTTTTACCTCTTCTAAAGTCAGCCACTATCCTTATTCTCCTCATAACAAGAAGAAAAGAACCCGGCATAGAAGCTTTCCTATCCCTACAAGATAAAAATAACAGCTCTAGAATTAGGAATTAAAACTTCCATGCTAGCATCTTTCTCAGGCTGGGAAAGATGTGATCTACCATCTCCACGTTTGCTTATAATTCCCCTAGTTTAGTATAGGCACATGCACACATGCCAGCACTCACCCCATTAACTAATGGGAAAGCTGCTGGAACATACAAAATACCTCCACGCATGAAGATTATCTCTACACATGCACACAAATCATTTTGTTTCACAAATGTTGGAGCTGGCATGCGATGTTCAGACTAGTGTCAGCCTATACACTGATCCAATCATTACCTTGTAAATTTGCACATTACTGATAAAGGTTCAGGTTACTGGGAGAACTGTTAATCTATCAGGAAAAGGATTTAGGCTTGACAGGCATACTTACACCTCAGAGTATTGAAAGAATTCTTATTTGTATGCTATTTCAGTACTTAAAATTTATTGAATAACTGTTTCAGTGTGGTAGTTTGGCATTAACTTTGATGGAATTCAAGAATTGTATTCTCCTCTCTGCCTATATCACAAAACCTAAAGCCAATCAAGATTAACCTAATTGTAAATTTAAGCTCTAAAAAAGGTCTACACAACAAATATTAGGGAAAACCTCATGGGGATAAAATTAGGGCAGTACAAAATGCAGCATCACAGAAACCATCCTAATTTGACAGACACTTCCATTCAGTGTGTTACTATCTGAAACTACTGCATGTGGGCCTCGACTAACATCTGAAATAACTGCCCACATTATCAATTTTATTTTCCCACAAGTTTCTCAGTTTATGAAGATCCTATTGTATATATTTCAACAAAGAACAAACTACAGATTGTGTTTACAGAGAGTATAAAATTGAATGAATCAGCACATCAAGTTGCATGCTGAAAACATTTTTGTTTACTGTCCACCCACCATATGTTTCCTTACAGTTTACAAGATGAAAATAATGTAATGAGGCTGAGAGGCACAATGTGACAAGACATATACCTGATTTACACTGAAACTGGGAACTTAAATTGAATGTATAATATATTTTGTTAAGATTAAGTCTACTTGGAAAAGTCATCATGAATAAACAACAATGCCACATATTCTTGTAAATAGCACACAGAAAGCTGTCCCCTTTGGAACACCTGTAACAGGCAAAAAACTATTCCACAAATTTGTAACTTCAATATTGTATGATTTTGCAGAAGTAGTATTTAGGTTTTTCTGCCTAGGAGGTTTATAGCGTAGTCTAACAATACCCTCAGCTTCAGCTGCTCATTCATGACTCCACACTAACCTTTCAAATAGAACTGCTTGTGGAGTTGCACGATAAGCAGTAACAGGGGAAATTAGTCAACTAAGAATCCTTTTATTCTTAGATCATTTTTTACGTGGGTCAGTTTCTGACCTGGTCCACCATTCAACCCCTGATATAATAAGAATGAAACAACTGAAATGTCCTACAGTCAATGGAAACGTAGGAACAAAAGGTAAGGACTATCTGAGGTGACACTGCTCATCTGCTTATTAATTTACAGTCTCAGAACACAGAAATATATTTCAAGTGGAATAAAAAGCTTAAAAGCGCAGCTGTGAATCAGAAGAAAAGCAATGAGCAAAGAAAGGAGAGCAAAAGCAAATTATGCAACACCACAACTAGAGGCCACTGTCAAATCTGATACGCATGAGAAGAATTTCAAAAGGACATGTGAAGAGGTAAAACTGAGGTGGCATGCTCGATGCTTTTGGAAAAGTACAAGAGGCAGCATAGCAGCAAAAACATGTTCTACCTTATAAACATTTATTTCATACAAAATGTCTTAATGCTTAGCACTGAATTTATATGGATATATATTTTCAGAGAAGACCTTGTGAAATTACAGACACAGCCATTTTTACCTTTCTGCCTTTAAATTCCATTAGCATATTAACACTTGAAGGCAGGAGGATCACAGGAATGTATAAGCAGAGCTGGCTCCCATGAGCAGACACAGGATAAACAACTTGCAAAGCATCAGGACAAAAATACTGTCTATTTGACCAATAATATTCAAAAAGTTACTTACAGTAAATTTCTCGATTTGAGCTGCTGAAATTCAATTGCTTCAAGCCATTTAGTTTGAGAGATAGAGAGCAAAAACATGTACACCTGATTGAATTCTTTGGGTCCTGAATGAATTCTTGCCTCCTGACTTTGAACCTCAAAACCCTTCTTTACTTAAGTTTCTAAAATGCTACAGAGACTAAAAAACAATCTTGTATATCACCACTCCGTCAATAAATAAAAAAAAAAATACTACCTTACAGTGCAAAGCTGTTGCTCTGCTTAGCATGCTGGGCTCATCCGCTAGCACCAATTCACATTCACGTGCAGCCTGTAACAACAGGCCTATGTTCTCAACTTGCGAAAGGTTTTGTCTATTGCAGCAAAATTTTAGAAATAGGTCATAATTCCAAACCCATGATATTTTACTCAGGTCATTGACAAAGGGTGGTATTCAAGAAGAACATCCACCGGCCCCGAAGCCTGCAAGCACTCCTTCAGATGTAAAAGATCAGCTTGTAAGTCTTTCCCAGACAGGGGACTAAAAATATGCTAGCAGAAGTGGCCACAAGCACAGCACACTGCCACAGAGAAAGTCTCTTTTTAGGAAAGAAATTCAGCACAAAAACTGGCATAGCAAGCAATCTGACTAAGCAATAATAGGTACTTGAAATCAAAGCACACAAAGGTACAACATTAACAAGTACACTAGCTGATCTCTATTTAAAGATAAAAATCTTCAGCTTAAAATAATCTGATTTTTTTTTCATAACTGAGCAATTTAAAAAAAAACCAAAAAAAAACACCAAAAAAAAGCCACAAACCAAACAAAAAACAAAAACAACCAAAAAAAACCCTCCGAAAAACCCCAAAACCCAAAAAACCCAACCCTGTGTGTACCTTTGCAAAAGACAAAGAGTTTGCAAAATAGAAATGAGGGCAGGATGGGACAAGGAGGGGTTGGAGTGGAGAAAGAAAAGTGGTTTTAGGAAGTTCTATATTGCAAAATTCTGATGCCTGCAGAACCAAAAAGGGCTCTTGAGGTTTCTGCTAAAGACCTTGCCTCTGGTACATATCACCTATTTGTATTAACTTCAGAAAAGACATGAAAGATTGTTCAGTTTCTCCTTAATGAGAGGAATTTAACAAGGTTGGGATAACATTTCATAATAATATTTCTATGCCACATCTTCATTAACACTTCAAAAGCCATCAAAAATTTAACAAAAAAATTATAATTAATATTACAAATCAGAGATGAACAAATTAGAGTAAGCAGCATTATCAAGTTACTGTTTTTCTTTTGTTTTTCTTTTTGTCCTACTCTGTGGAGAGATAATTAGGATGCTTGACCTATTACTAATCTGCTAGTGCAAAATATACTAAAGAGGATCACTTCCATTCTGGGACATGTCTATATATGAGAAGTATGGTTTTAAACAAAGAAACATACAACTAATCACTGTATATCACCTTTCATGGTTATGTCACTTCAAAATCATGTTTTTCTCCTATTTTTGCCCTCTCCTGCCCTTGTTTCAAGGTCATCTTTCTGCAACTTTCACTTAAGCTGTAGTTCTGGAAACATTTTTCTGTACTTGCTTCTGTACTTTCATACATGAAGAGTTTGAACACACCTGTTGTGCAAGGCTAAGCACACTAAAGAAAATTCCCAGGAACCTAGCAGTAACTTCAGAAGTAGAGGAGATGAATAGCTCATCCAAATACATGGGAAAAACTTTATGCACCATTTTGTTTGTAAGAGCACATCTACAGCTGTGAAAAGCTGCACTTATTTTCACATAAATTACTAATCATTAACATGAACTAGTACACAAAAAAAACCCCCACCTTTGATAATTTAAGAATAAGTATTTCATAGATGTAGATGACCACAACAAAGGCAGCTCTCCATCATGAAAAGAAGGTTGCTAGTCACCTGTAAAAGTAGTCTTGACAGATACCTTAATGTAACAGTTCATCATACAGAAGGAAGTATAAAGAAGATCAAAAGAACTTGAAAAGAGTGTGGTAAAGATAAAATGCACTACTCCAAACCTTATAGACATCAGGAATTAACATCTGATGCAGAGATATATTTTGCAATTAACTTCCAAGATAAAAAAAAAATTAAGAAATTCCTGGAATGCTGACAATATATAAAGGAATTTTCTCACAAGAACAAAGAAGCAACAAATCAGCATTATCTTTTACACCATCAAAAAGCTTAATTCCACAGCTGAAACACATTTTCAGGGCATCCTTTGCAAATTCAAACCTTTATATTGGGAACCTTGTCAAATAAAGGCTCTCAGAGAGAAAGTAGCCATGTTAAACCATATGTGCAAGCTCATGAGGTTGACATGCTATCACCATGTGGCAACAGTGAACCTATCTGCATTTTAGTAGCCATCTATTAAAACCTTACTCCCTCTGGAAAAAGTGTGTTCAGCAGTATTATAGCACACACACTTTGTTTGTGCTTATTAAATAAAAAGAAAGGATCACCTTCAACCATATTAATGATGGACTGGTGGATGAAGGATGTCTGCGAAAATTCACAACATCTGTTTGCTCCACTCTCTTCTCAGCGTGCTGCACCTATTCCTCATGCTTAATGATGCTCATCCACTCTGCAAGTTTTACGAACAAATGTGTGTTTAGCCACATTCATCATCCTGAATGAGCGTTCTTGATGAAGCATCCACTGGCCTGTTTCGCTCTTTCTGCTACACTTTAACAAATGACAACTGCTCTACGTATTTTTCATTTGTTAAAAATAAAAAGCTAAGTGAAGAATAGGCCCAGCAAATTTTTCTTTTACTCTTCTGGTAACTTTACTAGAAAACAGAATACTACATGCATTTAAACTGTATACAAGTTCACATGCATAAATCTAAATGATGCATACAGATGTATGGTATTTTCAAAACACCACATAGCAGAATACAGTGTTTCAACAGCATATGAGAAAAACCTTCTATCCCATACCAATAGAAGTAGTTCAATCTTCTCATGAAAGTGATGTATTATGTCTCAGTACCATCAGCTAGGGGCCTGATTCTGTGATGTACAGAATGACTCCACATGAGACACGTGGCACCATTTGGTACCAGGCCAGCGATACATCACAGTGGACATCTGCCCTCCATTTTCCAGCTTTCCTCCTTTAAAGTACACTAATGAAAAGCTTTCCTTTAAAGGAAAAGATGTGTTTTTCTGAAAACTTCCCTGCAGTAAATGCCATCCTAAGAATTAATTCAACTGTAAATAACATGTGTCAAAGGAATGATATTTTAGCAATTAAAAAAACGGACTATAAGGAATATTAGATAGTAATCAGAGCTAAGGAGTGAAATCTAATACAAAGAGAGTGCTCAGAAAATTTTAAATTTGGAATATCTTCAGAGATCATCTTTCAGAATTTAGAGTAACTCACAATTTTCTTTTGAGTTACTGTGCAGAAAAATTAAAATGTTCATTCCAATACTGATTTTCCTAAACATGTCTTCATGAGATCAGTGATGCAGTACACAGTGGAACCTTCTCAGGAACACTTTCTGCTAGTATTTTCTACATTTCCTAAAACTATATAGATTAAATGAGGTTTCTGTGAAGGCATTCTGCCACTGCTTAATTGTATTTCTGCACTTCACTGGCTGAGTCTTTTCGGGCCACTTCTGTGGCTGTATTGGTTGTCTGGGTTCAACTGTAATCATTATGTCCAGGAGGCCCATGGGTGCGTTGGGTGAAGCATATTACATTCTAAAATATGAATGACTTTTGTTATGAAGAATACTTATTGCAAGATGGGCATCTAAGATACAGGCAAGTATTTTGATTCTTGTTTTCATATTACCTTTTTAGTAACTACATTAGGGATAAAAGTGGATGCTGAAAAAGGATCTTATAGGGTTTGCTACAGGTTGCCTTCCTAGAAGTTCTACGACAATTTTCCTTGAATAACGTACTTTTTAGTAGTTCACAATGACATAATTGCATACCAAAAGCAGTGAGAGAGGAAGGTGTGACTTCTATGTATAAAAAAAGAAATCCTAAAATAATTAGGTCCAAGTGCCTTGGGTTCAGCTCTTAAACCATGACATGAGGCCAAAAAATGCATGACAATTCAGTAAAAATTTATAATTGAGTAGTAGGATGCAGAATCAAACATGTAGAATTTTTCATATATTGGAACAATTTTAAAAAACTGTACTGCCTATGAATCTTTTAAAGCCAACCTACACACATAATGACCCAAATAATTCCTTGTTAAAGCAGCTAAAAATTCTCCATTAAAACCTCTCTCTTTCAGTAAATGGATACTGGCATATACTAACAAGGTCACTGAGAATAGCATTCCTCTTACCACAGAAAGTCTTAAACTATATGCTAAATTATATCAATTCCTTAAACTTAGAAACTATCTAATGTTCAGGCAACGAATGAAGTGGACTAATTAACAGAATTCAAACTTTCACTCCAAGCTGGGAGTGACAGCATAGCATTAAAGTGACATAAAACTCTACAAAAATAAATCCTACAATAGCGGCAAGGATGTTCAGCAGAATTCTACTTTATCCTGTTTCTGAAACTCTACACATAAGTTAGAAGGCATCAAAACATTGCATAAATAAAAACCAGCTAACAACTTTACAAATCATACCCGGCATTCTTGATATTTTAGAGTAAAAACCTCATCTGAAGTCACTCAGAGATAATTCATTGGCAAACTTAACACAAAACAGCATTTGTTTGCAAGTTATGTTCCATACCAAAAACGCTTTAAATTATGGAATTCAGATGAAAATGCACACAAATTCAATAAAAGTTATCATAAATCGGCATGCAATGGTCTACCCTTCACAAATTAGTACAATGTAAAATGAAGATCAGGAATTTCAAAAATCAGTTTTTTTGACAAAAGTTTAGTAAGAACTTCCGGTGATGTCTCAACACTGATAAAAACAATGTCAGAGGAGAGAACTATATAGCAAGTCAAATGAAATACATAAAAACAGATTGCTAAAATTTAATAGAAATTGCAATAAATGTCCATTCAGGCTCTACTGAGGTATGAGTAGTCAAGGAATCCATTATTATACTTAACAGAAACCAGCTCATGGCAAACTTAAATACTAGAAAATATTCCTCTTCATCTACAAGGAACACTGTAAAAGAACTGATACCAGATGCATTTTTTGCTATAAAATGGAATTTGTAATTATAATAAATATACAAATTACTAGTTCCTTAAAAAGAGTGCCTCTGATCAGTATATTTCAGAAATTAGGTCCCACAGAGGATTTTTTTAATATAAAAAAAATAATTTACTTTTTTTGCAACAAATACTTTTTTCTCTATGGTAAAACAGATCTATATCTGAAAATAGAAGAAAGGATTTATGAAAAAATAACCTCAAGGGGATCATTACAGAAACACAAAAACTAATTTTCTACTAGAATTGTAGAGTGTATTTGCAATAAATGTTTAAGAATACAGCTGCAATATACATAAAACTTACAAATGAATGAGATTTAACAGAACTGCAACAATTTAAATTACATCCTTTAAGTGACACTGATTAAGCTGGGGGGGACCTTTCGATAATTCAAAATTAGAGTTAAAATTGACACATGTATTTTGTTCTTTGTAGATACACAGCCTTCACACATTCATTCTCATGACATAAATATGCAAATGCATATAGACAGTTTATTAGACTTTCTGAATTAAATCTATAGACATAATTAATCACTTGACAGAAAAACTGGGGGGAAAGAACAATATGGAAAGCAACAAGTACATTTCAATACCTCTATAAACAAGAGAAACTGAAAACAGGTCGGTGACATGGTTTAGTGGGAGGTGTCCCGGCCAACAGCAGGAGTGTTGGAACTAGATGATCTTAAGGTCCTTTCCAACCCTAAGTGTCCTATGATTCTATGATAGTGCTCTCACCCCTGCAGAAGCAAGCACCAAGAGTAACGAGAGTACTCATTCTTATCAGAATTACAGAGTAGCAGCCTACTTTGCAGGGGGTCCCAAGTCCACAAATGTCAGCGTACACTTCTATGGCTGGTAAGGGAGACTACAGAACTTGCAAGGCAGGCAGTGTCTAAGACACACGTTAACTCAAACTGTACCACAGGACTCAAGAAACACATCACAGTACTTTTAAGAAAATTGAAGCACAAATAAGCCATACATTATTGTAAATTACTCTGACAAAAATAAGTCCAAGCATATCTGACAGTAAAATTACACTATCCTCTACAATAGTATCCCTTAGGTAATCCCCCCTTTTCTCCCCATCCCAAACATAAAATTCTCTTATCTTCATAACAAATCAAAGCTAAAAGCTGTATACTGGCAGTAAAGCACTTCTTTTCACCTTACATAAATTTTATTTCTTCTCAACAGCATCAAGTGCGGTATATTTTATGAAAATTATGAAAAGCATCATAAACAAACAAGATGTAAATGATACAACAATTCAAAGCATCTGAAGGGCATGGTTTCTACTACCTCAAAGAACATCACAGAATTTCTTATTGCATTGCAGGCTGAGTTTACAATTTTCCACAGAACAACAACTCTTGTGAGCTACGGGGGTTAATATTTTAGACCCTTACAAATACCATTACATCAGCTGAGAACAATGCTAAAGTCACTCATAAAATACTGAAGATCAACACCTAGGACAAGATCTAAATTCTTCAACAAAGGTCTTATCTTTAGCCTTGCCTTTGTTTTTCTATGTACTGAATCCAAAGTTATATACAATGACTATCTTCTTGCTTTTTCGCCTCCTGTATATGATTTCCAGCAACGAAGGCAGCTCATATTTTTATATTTATCTGCAAAATCAATCTGACACACTGTAATCTGGTACACAGAAATCACAGAAATGTGAGTGGGGACAGGACGTGGTACAGGAGAAGGTGGAAGAACGGCTGACAGATAATATTTGCGATGACTTCAACACACACTTCAAAAAGCAGTTTATATATCAAAAAACCTCATAGAATCATAGAACAGCTAGTGTTGGAAAGGACCTTAAGATCATCTAATTCCAACCCCCCTGCCATGGGCAGGGACACCTCCCACTAAACCATGTCACCCAAGGCTCTGTCCAACCTGGCCTT